>JAEUYN010001016.1:0-45788 GCA_018257835.1 Euura lappo | reverse complement strand
ACAATGACAATAATGATAATAATAATAATAATAATAATAATAATAATAATGAACAATAAGAAATTGTTTAACGAAGCGATTCAATATTGAAGCAGTATTTTTATTTATCATTATTATTATTTGAATTTTCAACTAATAATAATGATATTAATAATAATACTGAGAAGACTTCCGTTTCCGGTGTATGTGAAGGAGGTTGTGCAAAAGCAGTGCGTGAGAAAAGAGTGTGAAATAACAAGAGAAAGGTGTGCTGTATGAAAGAGAAGTGAAAAAAAAACAGAGAAGGGAAATAAAGAGGGTGGTAGATAAACAAAGCGGTAAGCAGGGAAAGAAGGAAGTGGGTAAGAAAAGAGGCACAAAACAGGGCAGAATAGAGGTTAGAAAGATTAGGCGGGAAACGGGAAACAGCGAATAGAGAAAGATAAGGGACAGTAGGTAAGGAAGGAAGCAGGGAGTAGCGCAAGGTAAGAACAGCCAACGGTCGGCAAGGTAGGGAATAACAAAGCACAAGGTAAGGGAGAAAGCAACGAGGTATGGATGAAAAGGGTGAGGTAGGAGTCCCGGCAGATGCCGGCGCAAGCACCTGCGGCGAGAATAAGAGAACAGAAAATGAAATCGCGAGCGACGAAGGGCAAACGCCATTCAGTACGCCAAAGGCTCTAGAGAAAGACAAAGATAAAGTAAGCGAAAGAACAAGCATATCCACAACAGGAGCATGGGACACAGACGGAGAAAAGAAAAAAGCAAAACCAGGAAGGCCAAGAAATGCAGAAGTACTGGAAAGGCAGAAAACCGAGGGGATAAAACCGCTGGTAGACATGTGGAAAAGGAAATGGAGAGGGGAAAACGACGATGCGGACGATTCAGAGAGCACAGACAGAGACGCAGATGAGAAGGAAAAAAGAAGAAACGTGGGGAAACTGAGAAGAGTAGGAAAATCGCCAGAGGCAAGCAAAGAGAAAAGCACAGAGAACGGAATAAAGGAGCTAATACAAGAAATGGGGAAAAAACTCAGCAAAGAAATAAGGGATTGCCGAGAAGACGTAAAAAGGCAAGGAGTCACGACGAGCGAAGAGATAGAGACCCTAAGAAAGGAGATGAGAGAAAGAGAAGATAAATGGAGTAAGGAGAAAGAGGGAATGAAAATGGAAATCGAAAACATCAAAAGAAGACTAGAGGAGGCAGAGAAAAAGAACGAGGAAAAAAACACCCCTACACACAGCAGGGAGGAAGAGAGAAAGGAAGCGAACAGCAAGACAAAAGAAAATGAAAACAGAATGATGGAAATGATAAGAGAAATAGAATGGAAGACGGAATGGGCAATGGAGAAAAAAGAGAGGGAGGAAAGAAAAGAAAACGTGCTAATAAGAAGAATAACGGCAGAACACGGAAAAATAAAGGAAAGCGTAGAAGAAATAATGAGGGCGATCGGGGCGGAGGTGGAAATAAAAGAGACAAGAGAAGTCGGAGGAAGAAGAGAAAAAGGGGACAAGCTAGTAATAGTAAAACTAGGAAGCAAGGAGCAAAAAAGAGAAGTAATGGAGAAAAAAAGCAAGCTAGGGAAAAGGAAAGAAAGAATAGAAGATGACCTGACTCTGGCAGAAAGAAAGATGAGATGGAGGCTAGGGGAGATAGCGGAAGAAGAACAGGCAGAAGGAAACAAAATCTGGGTATCATATGGCAAAATATGGATAAACGACAAAGTGTGGAAGTGGGATGAAAAAAACCAAGTCCTAAGGGACGAAGCAGGAAACGAAAGAGACAGAGTAAAAGAAAGGGAAGATAACGACGAAGAACTCACAAGAAGAACAAGGGCAGAAAAAGAGGCGGAAGAGAGAACGGGAGACGAGGAAAGCGAGGTAGACAGCGAAACAGCGCAGGCGGGAAACTGGCAAACGAGAGGAAGGGGGAGAGGACGGGCCAGGGGAAGAGCGAGAGGATGGGGAAGAGGAAGAGGATGGGAGCAACAATAGAAGATGAAAACAGAAAACATGGAGAGCAGAGAGAAAGAGAGAAGAAAACAGCAAGAAAGGAAGAAGTGAGAGCCAAAAAGAACAAGAACTGGAAGATAACGTTCTGGAACGTGGCAGGGCTAGCCAGGAAGGACAACGAATTCTGGAAAAGCATGGAAGAATGGGACGTGATAGTAATGCAGGAAACATGGCTAGAACAAAAAGGGTGGGAGAAAATAGCCTGGAAACTACCAAAAGGGTACAAGTGGCAGGTACAGAATGCCACAAGAAAAAGCAAAAAAGGCAGAGCCATGGGCGGAATGGCAATAGGGGTGAGAGACACGCTGGAAATAATGGAGAATTACCAGAACGAAGAAAGGAGAGATAACACGGAGGGCATAATAACAACAGCGATCAAAATAGAAGAAAAGAAATACGAAATAGTAGGAATATACGTGAACGGAGACATAGAAAGCAAGATAAAAGACCTAAAAAAGTACGCGGAAGGAGAGGAGGGTAGAACAATAACAATAGTAGGTGGTGATTTCAACGCGAGAACAGGCGAAGAAGGAGGTGGAGAGGGGAGAGAGGAAGACAGCGAAACAAGAAGAAAATCGAAAGATAAAAAAATAAACGCAGACGGGGAAAAGCTGGTGAGATTCATAGAGGATGCAGGATGGATAATACTGAACGGAAACAGCAAGGGCGATGAAAACGGGGAATTCACGTTCACGGGAGGACAAGGCAACACAGTAATAGACTACGTGATAACAGCAGCAACAACGGCGGAAGAGGTGGAAAAAATGACGATAGGAGACAAGATAGACTCAGACCACCACCCGCTAACCATAGAACTGAAAGGAAAGACAATGAGAGAAAAAAGAAAGGAAAAGAGGAACACAAGAACAAAAAAAGGGGACTGGACGCAAGAAGGAAGGGAAAGATTCAGAAGAGAAGTGCAGTGGAAAGAGACACCAAATGCAGGAATTGAAGAAGAACTAGAGGAGATGGTGAGCGAATTCAGAAGAGTAATAGAGACAGGGGAGGAGAGACAGGACAAAAAACAAGGGTGGTGGGACGATGAATGTAAACAGAAAAAGAAAGAGGTAAGAAGAAGCCTGAGAGAATGGAGGAAGGGAAGAAAAGAAGAAGAAGACTACAAAGACAAGAAGAGAGAATACAACAAGTTATGTGAAGAAAAGAAAAAGATAGAAAATGAAAAGTTCATAAGAGAAGCGGAAGAAGCGAAAACAGAAGAAAAGGTGTGGAACGTAGTAAA
Organism: Euura lappo; assembly: GCA_018257835.1. Classification (NCBI taxonomy): domain Eukaryota; kingdom Metazoa; phylum Arthropoda; class Insecta; order Hymenoptera; family Tenthredinidae; genus Euura; species Euura lappo. Next base: position 42,557 of record JAEUYN010001016.1, on the reverse strand, counting down.
CAGAGAAAGAAAGAAACGGAATAGGGTAAACGAAAGTATAAGAATGGAGGAGTGGAAAACACACTTCATAGGACTGCTCGGCGGCTCAGAGAGAAGAGAAGAAGCAAGAGAGAACGGAGGAAGAGGAAGAGACGAAGAAACGGAACTGACCAGAGAGAAAATAAATAAAGCAATACGGAAAATGAAAGATAACAAGGCTCCGGGGGGAGACGAAATAACGAACGAGGTATGGAAATACGGAGGAGAGGAAATGACAGAGTGGGTTTGGAAAGTGTGCAACAGAATATGGAAAGGAGAAGGATGGCCTGAAGCGTGGAAAACAGGACTAATAGCACCAATAAGAAAGAAAGGAAACGGAGACAAGGCAGAGGAATACAGGGGAGTGACTCTAATGCCAACCATGTACAAGATATACGCGACGGCACTAGCAGGGAGGCTAGAGGAAGAAATGGAAAGGAAAGAAATGGTACCACACAACCAAACGGGGTTCAGAAAAGGGATGGGAACAATCGACAACATATACGTGTTGAATCACCTGATAAACAGGCAACTAGAAAAGAAAGGAGGAAAACTAGTAGCGCTATTCATAGACCTCAAAGCGGCATTCGATTCAGTGGACAGGGAGACGCTATGGGAGGAGATGAGAAAAAGAGGAGTAAGGGATGAGCTGGGAAAAAGAGTAAAGGAAATATACAAGGAAACGAAATGCAAAGTAAAGGTGGGGAGCGAGACGGGAGAAGAATTCTGGATAGCGAAGGGAGTCAGGCAAGGATGCCCACTAAGCTCTTATCTCTTTAACATAATAATGGCAGATCTTGAAGAGGAAATGAGAAAGGGAAGGAAAATAGGAGGAATAGAACTGGGAGGAGAAAAGATTTACACACTAGCATACGCAGACGATGTTGTGATAATGGCAGAGAACGAGGAAGACATGGAAGCAATGATGAGAAGACTCACAAAATACCTGGACAAGAAAAAGCTACAGCTAAACGTAGGAAAAACGAAAATAATGGTATGCAGAAGGGGCGGAGGAAGGAAAAAAAACACAAACTGGAGATGGAAAGGAAAGAAAATTGAAGAGGTGAAAGAATTCACATATCTCGGATACCGATTGCAAAGTAACGGGGGAAAAGAAGCGCACATAAAAGAAAGGGTAAAAAAAGCAAATATAGTAATGAGACAAGTCTGGGGAATAGGAAAAAGAAGATTCGGAAAAGACTGGGAAAGAAGGATATGGCTCTTCGACAGACTGGTGTGGACAGTGGCGGAATACGCCGCTGAGATCTGGGGTTGGGAAGAAAGGAAGGAAATTGAAGCAATACAAGAAAGATACATAAGATGGGTGCTTGGTGTAGACTGGAACGCACCAGGATACATGGTAAGGGAAGAAGTGCAGAGAACAAAACTGAGGGCAAAAGCAGCAAAAAGAGCATGGAACTTCGAAATGAAACTAGAAGAAGGAAGACGGAGTGCCCTAGCAAGGAAATGCTGGCAAGACACAAGAGAGAGAGTAAGAACAAGAGGAGAAGCCGAAAAATGGGAAAAAGCGAGAAGGGATTTCTTCACATCAAAAAACATAGACGAATGGGAAGCAGTAGAAGCAAGAGAAAGAGGGGAACTAACATATAGAGAAATAGAAAGAATAGACAGAGAAACAGAGATAGAAGAAAGATGGGAAAAGATAATAGAGTCAAGGTATAACAGATGGTACAGGGAAATAAAAGGAGAGGGAGTGCCAGATTATCTAAAAAAGGATGGGGAGAAAGCAGGTGGAGAAGAGTGGCAAGATTCAGGATAGGAGGCGAGGTGAGAGGGGCGAGGTACTGGTTAAGGGAAGACGAGAGATTGTGCAGAGTGTGTGGAGGGGAGGAGGAGACGTGGGAACACGTATGGGAGAGATGCACATACGACGGAACAGAAAAAGAAAGTTGGCAAGAATGTGTGCATGTGATGCTAGGAGGTAACGGGGAAGGGGAAGGATGGATGAGGAAAGTAGAGGAAACGAGAAGAGCTAGAGAATGACCGAAGAATGACTGAGAATGCAAGAAGGTGGGACGAGGTGTGAAAGAAAAGCAGAACAACCAGAACATGCAAGGAAAGGGAAGTCCGCAAGATGAGGGAGGGTAGAAGCAAGGAATTGGAAGAAAAAGAAGGGGTGGGACAGCAAAAAGAAAGAGAAGGGCAGAATGTGAAAAGAAAGGAAAGAAGGTTTAGAGGTAGAGATAGACGGGAAGAGAAGGTAAAACAGTAAAACAAGAGACAAGGTAGAACGTAGACACGAATAAGAACAAACAAAGAAACGGGAAAAATAAAACAAAGGTAAAGAGCAGAGGCAAAGTAAGCAAACAAGAATACATAAAATACATACATAAAACACGAAGTACGTATCAGGCACGAACAGAACATAACATAACACAAACACAAAGGCAAAGAGAAAAGAGAGATGAAAATGTAGAGTGAGAGAGGGGAGAGAAGAGAACAAAATGTTGAAAGGGAGGAGGAAACGGAATTAGAAAAGATAAGAACATAGAATTAAGAAGTAGAAATGAGGCATATAGAGTAAGACGGAACTGTGAAATATATTGTAAAACGGAAGTTCTTGTAACCCCAAGGGGAACAATAAATAAACTAACTAATAATACTGAGAAGAAGAAATTGTTTAACAAAGCGATCCAATGTTGAAGTAGTATTTTTGTTTATTATTAAATGTATTATCATTATCATTATTATTATTATTATTATTATCATTATCATTATTATTATTATTATTATCATAATCATTTTCGACTAATAATAATAATAATAATGATAATATTAAGAAACTGTTCAACTAAGCGCATTTTTTTTTGTGTTTTTGTGTTTTTTTTTTGTTTTTTTTTTGTGATTTTTCGTTTTTTATGATAATAATGATATGATTAATACTGAGTATTGAAAATTTTTTAATTAAAAATCCCGCCACAACCTGCTGAAACTATACGCTTGTGGGTTTTCGCGGTGGAGCCGGGTACTTGCCTGACCTTACCCAACTTCCGCGTAGCGGTGGAATTTCGCGGAAGTTGGGACTTGGGTAAGTTTAGGCAAGTACCCGGCTCCACCGCGGAAACCCACAAGCGTATATTCCGGATGGCAGCAGGGAACGTTGCTGCTAACTTCCGCTGAAAGGTACGCTCGTCGCCGTTTAGCACAGGATTGTCGACCGGTTTCACCTGTAAGAAGGAAATGGTTCAGAAAAAACACGACGGGAAGGCCGAAAGAAGAAGGTATGTGAGAAGAGTCATGACTGCTGAAAGAATGTTATGTTGAAAGCGATATTGGATAAATGAAAATTGAAACATCTCATCTCATAGGTTAGAATGCGATCGACGAAGAGTTGAGCGAAGCGGAAGAAATAAGGGATAAGAAGCTAGTAATGCACTAAGAGAAGAAACGAGCATTTTGTACGGAAATGTTTGGGAAAATTCACCGTGTTCCTGCGGGAAAAGAGGGACACATGAGGGTTTCAAGTAAATTTCACTGCCCACCATGGTAAAATCTGACTCATGGGCTGGCAATATTTACCGTTCTGCGGGGTAAAATTCACTCTGTCCACCATGGTCAAATCTGCGTGCGTCAGTAGCACTTGCCGCTTTGCGGCACTGTAAAGAATATGTATTTTCAAAAGCAAATTTTCCTATGGTCCTTGGCATAATTTACTAACTCCGTTTGGCCGATCTTACTGATCGTATATGTGGCAAATTATGCTGATATAGTACAATACGAATTACTGTGCAGTATCGCCCTGCTTGAAATTTCCGATAAATAATACGGTCCTATCCGCATTTAATGCGGCTTTTTTACCCGTATCGTATCTCAACCTTTCTGGGACATTGTTCGGATACGATACGAGTACAAAAGCCGCATTGAATGCGGATAGATTAGACCCCAATATTTTTCGGAAATTTTAAGCAGGGCGATAGTATCCTGTTTTATACTTTGTAGATTTATAGGGTCTGTAAAGGAAATACATATACATTGAATTCATATTTTTATCATTTTCTCTCGAACAAATAAGTATATTTATATTTTTTTTTATAAATTACATATGTATATAAGTATAGTAATTTCTTGATTTATTATTATCATTATTATTATTATTATTTTGATTTTATATTCAGTTATATCATAGGAATCTTTGTTTTTTATCATGATTTATGTTGATTTATTAATTTTTTTTGTCAATCTTTTCAACTCATTAATGTATTTCTTGGTGCCAAACAATGAGTTGAGTTTTTAAGTTATCTGCAGAGGGAGATAATTTCCCCATCGAATAAAAATGAAAAACGAAAAAAAAGTGTTCTTTATTCTACCTGAATTGGCAACTCCACCAAACTAATTGAACCATTTCCAAAACATCAAAACCTGAAGATAATCATAAAATAACAAAATCAACAAAATAATTAATATGGTCGCAAATTTCTGGAAGATAAAATGATTGTTTATACATTGAATTTTGAACATTCTCGATCTGAAACTCTTAACGTACATCGAATATTACGTTGATAACGAAAAACTTTATCACATTATTCACAGGGATGTGCTGATGCGAATTAATAAAAACCCTACGCGAAGAATAAAGTGAAAAAGAGTTTATTTTCCATTCCCACGGAACTTGAATATTGTACAAACTCGTTTGATAAATACTGTAATCAGGACTCGCGAGCACCGATCAAACTGACGTAGAGATTATAACGTACGAAACACATTAGCAAATTGTACTTACAATTAAATTTCGGCGGTGGGGCTTTGGAACTCGGCATAATGATGCAAATAACGAAGAAGATAAAAAATATCAAGAATGCACAATTGTGGCGTCCGACGCTAAGAAAAACAATTGTGGGTGTGAGGTTTTTAAATAACAGGAGACATGTATGTAACGTGTGCTTATCCTTTATTTTATTTCAGGTGATTAATTAACACCCTTACGGAAAAAAACACCCAATTTTGAGAGTTAACTCTCAAGTTTGAGAGTAAACGCCCAAATTTGAGGGTAAACCTTCGATATTCAGGGTATACCTTCAAAATTTCGGGGTTAATCTTCAACTTTGAGGGTAACCCTGTGAGTTGATGGTTACGCCCAACGGGATTTGAGGGTTTAGCCTCAACTTTGAGTGTTTACCCTCAACGTTGAGGTTAACCCTGTGAGTTGACGGTTACGCCCAACGGGATTTGAGGGTTCAGCCTCAACTTTGAGGGTATCTCCGAGTTTGATGGTTTCACCGATCTAAAATTGACGGTATACTCTAAACGTAAAGAACAATCTCCAAACCACATGGTTAAACTATATGACTCAAGAAATTTCCCTATACTGTAAGATTGCTAGATTGGAGCCAGGAGGTTACCAGACATCTGACGATCAACGAAGTTAAGCAACATTCCGCGCAGTCAGTACTTGGATGGGTGACCGCTCGGAAATTATTTTAGCTCAAAACCTCAACTTCAGGGTTAACCCTCAAGTTGGGGGTAAACCTTCAAGTTGGGGGTACGAATTTACCCCTTAGAGTTAAGGGTATATTTGGGTGTAAATTTGGGTGTAAAATGGGTGTTTTTTTCCGTGAGGGCACTTCCAGTACAGACGCTCTATATCCAGCGCTGTCCGGCAACACACTGTCCATGCCATTTTATAATCTATGTATAAATGTATTCTAATCCGTTCTAATCCTCTGTTTACATATTTCCTATATTTCTGTTCTCTGAGATATCACATCCTCCCCTCTTTATTTCAAGTTTTCTCTAATTTATGTAATCTCTTATTATGTATTGTAACAACGTTTTCCACCGGAATGGAATGAAGTGAGGGTGACTTCACGTGTTACCCTACGGCGTAATCTCTGATTACCACAAACTATGCTCAGACAAATAAATTAATACACTAAAACCGGAATTTGGGCGCCAGACATCCCAGGATGTCAATCAGAAAATAAAACACAATATAACAGACAATAATTAACGAGAATCAGAGATGTACGACGGATGAGCTCGGCTAACACAGAATAAAGTAGTAATAATACGGTAGAGGGGATGGGTTTGCCAAATTAAACACTTAAACAAAGTAATATCCTTCAGTGGGTCTTATCCCATATATTATTTCGATAGCGAGCGTTATTAAACAAGTTCAGTTCAGAAAGTTATGTTCGGACTCAAATAATTAATCAATTCTCTAGGAAGTCGGGATAGAAGAGCCGATCAACCAGTTAACAGAGCATATAACAGAATAGGTGTGTTCAGATTCGATATAATACAACTTTTATAAATTATGAACTTCCCATGCGGGAACGATTAATAAAGGCCGGGTAGATTCCGCTGAATCTACCGGGAAAAAGACTCGAATAATATAACGGGAAAATACAAATGTTCAAATTAATACGATAGCGGAAAGACTGATTAAAAAGTAGACCAAAGAATAAAGAAAAGAACTATTATCTAACTTACAGACTACGCTATCAACTACGTTCGCTACTCCGGGAGAATTCGCACAACAGATCGCATAATTAATCGGAAATTAAGAAAGACAAAAGCAGAAAAATAGCAAAAATGTTCGATAGATCAAGCAAACAGATAGCAGATAATATAAGCAATTAACACAGTGTAATCCAAGACCTAGTAAAAGTTATCCATGCGCAATCAATGCAGAAAATGAGAATATATCGGTAATTAATAGAGAAAATAACAGAAATTAGCAAGAAAAATACAGAAATCGCAGAGAAAGTATCCAAAAACCCAATCAGTCTCGAACCAGCTCGGAAATCGGGAATAAGAAATTAATACAGACGAAAAATAGAAACCACATAGTATCGGGACACGGCCTAAAGGCTCGTGAGCCGCAAACAACCAAATAAGACACAATAACCTCGCGATTCAGAGCTAGTTCTCGGCTTTACAATAGAAAAGAAGACCTTACCTTAATACAGCAGAATAATACACAAACTGACTCAACTACAACGCAGACACTTAAAAATAGGCGACTCGGTATCACAGATCGGTAGTTCGGGATCGATAATCGGGAGCACAGTCTTAAGGATTACTTGTCAGGGCGACAGATGAACGCAGAAGAAGGCTCGTTGCGGTGCGCGTCACGCTTAAATAGGTGCGTCATAGGTGCGAAGCGAGAAGGATCAGTGAGGCTGTCGTGACGGACGTCTCAATTACAGGATTGGTCAATTTGGGTCATGTGACCCCTCATACGAATTTCGGGAATACTCGATGCTCTATCTTCGTTAAGTGTCGTAATGCCGGCTCTGGACTACCTTTTCCGCGTACTGCGGACTCTTCGATTGCTCGTCATTGTACTACCCGTACATCGCCTGGTAGAAGCACAGCCCTTGGTCGTTGATTCACCAGGAGTCAGCCTAACCAAGGTTTTAGGTGGCGTTTGGCGATTCAGGGTGGAATCTCCTCCAAACCCACGTTATTACTTGTGGAAGGTCACTTGGAACCTGCAGCACAAGCCTGCAGCTATCTCCAGGAACGCTGCTCCGGAGCCGTGGCCGCGGCGCTCGGTGGCGGTAACGATGTCGGGATAGTCGGCGGTAGTTGTCTGGTTCAGCACCTGGCTGATAAGTCGTCGGGACGGGAGGCTATAGTGTGTTACTTTTGTGTTTTCGCACAGCCCCATTCGACCGTCTCCTTGGCATCCAGAATTCGTAGACGGCTGGTGGTTCAACCCCAGGTTGATTAGTCGGCGTAGCGGGAGGTGATACATCGTGTATGACCCTGTTCGACCTCTACGTCGGCATCCATAATCGAAAATCGGCAGTAATTCCCTTTGGTTGACGCTAGCCCTTGGCACCTCCTGGTGCAACGCTGGGTTGCGCGTCACGGGATCTTGGCTCAGGTGATGTTTAGCCGGTATAACCCAGTCCGATAGTCCTCTCTCTCTCTCTCGCTCTCGTGTCCCGTGCTCTCGAGTCGTCGGTGGCTCCTTGTCCATCGGCGGATGATCTCGAGGCGTTGCGCGTCGTTACGCGTTACATAGTTCGTAGTAAACAAAGACATCGAGAAACGAAAGAAAAGAGGCCTATTATTACGATACTTAACCTAATGATCTGTTGGCTGCTTCTCCCCAGAGTTATCTGTCGCCCAAATCTCAGGATGTTAACAAAACCTGTGACTGTTGCGGAATGCAACGTCACAACTCCCCCCTCCTTATGGAGGACCGAACAGGTCTTCTGTTCGCTGCAAAACCTAGAATGATGGTTAGGACAACTTCTCTGACTACAAGAAAAAATTCAAAAATAATTAGACGGAACTCTTACTAGACGGGAGGAAACACTGGTCATAATATATTTTACAATAAGCTTTTTATTTTAGGCATTACCCGGAGGTCGATACGCGTTGATAGCAGTAGTATTGAACATTATTGTAAAGAAACGATACGAAAGCAAAAATTAGGGATTAATAAGAAGTTAACGATAAGGAATTAAAAAGGTACACATCGTGATTCGATAATGAAAAGAAAAAGTTATTCTGCACGTCACTTCAGTTTAAGAAAATAAAGGAGGTTTTGTTCCGTTGTTTGTTCTCTGTTTCGGGGGGGGGGTTCTTGGATTCGTCTTCACAGAGTTTTACTTTTTATTACCGGTGGAATAGAGGTTACCATGTCGCAATTAAATAATTGACAAAGCTATCTCATTATAATAAGAATAGCAAGGTATAGATGTTAATAGAATAGGGTGATCAAAATACGGCTGTGCCAGAAATCGTTGACTCTAATTAGTCAAAATGAAATGTTGAATGTTTAAGGCCGAAAGGGAATTTTGAAAATTTTGGGGGGTTTTATCTGAAAAAGGGGGTTCGTAGTTATGAATTGCGCCTAAACGGTTTTTATACCAGGAAAAGGGTTCACATTAGCAATGTCAACTAAACCGCATTTTTGCTAACGGGATTGATCTTGGCTCGAAAATCTAAATTTTGAATTAAATGGGGTCGAAAGGAAAAGGAAAGGAGGGTGTGGTTCCGCGGGAAGGTCACTAACGACGTTTAAACTCGAAGACGTCATCCGGTAGATCGTATGGATGCCCGGTACGTCGCGTGAGAGCGCGGCGGGTTTGGCGGGTCAGGATAGACGGCAATACCTGGTCGGGGTGGTAGTTTCAGGGTCGATTTTTAATATGGCATCATCCAGCATGGTGGCGTGTTGGATACTGTCGGGCTCGTTATCAATCTTGGGCAAAAACCAGGGGGTCGCGGTTGCCCGTCTGGACGGCTCCTCTTACTCGTTTCCCGAGCAGTGCGGGCAATTCCTTTTAGTGACGTCGTCGCGTCCGCATCGGTAACAAAACACGCGTAGCGGTTCGGGACAATCTGGCCAACGATGACCGGGTTGGCGGCAGTTATAGCAGTTAATGTTCCCGTGTGGTCGAGAAGTGGATGTATCGGGAATCGGTAGGAAGGAATTACTTGCATTCGCGTCAGGAATAACCGCGGGAATTGAGTTCGCGGTTGGGTTCGCGCTCGTTTTTACGGTAGCCGCGGTAGCTAGCGCGGCTGGCTTTGACTTTTGTTGACCGGAAGGGTTCTTATTTTTGTCTTTAGATGTGGGTTTCCTGGATTGATTGTTACCGATATTTTTACTCTGGTACGCGGCATTCACGCTGTCTTGTGGTGGTTCGGCTTCCTCATCGCTCTCACTTCCGTCGATTGCCAGATGGGCTAACGCATGGCGTATTTGTTTGGGGTTACTTCGCGATCCACGATAGGCTAATTCCGGCATCAACGATCGTTCGGGAGTAGGTGGCGCTTGATAGTGACTTGCCGCTTGGAAATTGATTTCTAATCTTCGCGCGATTGGTTCGAGTTCGTCTAAAGTTGCAATGTCATCGCGGTTGATCAGGACTTGATACCGCGGGAGTAGGTTTCGATACGCGTAGTCGACTTGTTCTTCTTCGGGCCAAGCTGGGCGGAGTCGGTCGAAATACGCTCTCATGTAAGTAAGGTAATCGGCAACTAGTTCATTTTCGCCTTGAGTGCGGCGTCGGATTTCTTCGCGTAGTGCGAATTGGAGGTTCGGGTTTCCGAATCTTTCGCGCCAGGAAAACTCAAATTCACGGAAATCACGCCAATGAGGTCGTTTAGCGCGATACCAGTAGAGGGCTACTCCGGTTAGAAAGAACGTAATGCAATTTAGGAGATCTTCGTCTCGGATTCGAAATAACTGTTGTCCTTCTTGTAATCGAATTAGGAACGCTTCGGAATCTTCGGTACGGGATCCAGAAAACTGTAAGTTCCATTTCCGGATGATTTCATACGCGGCTGCGGCGGTAGGACTACGCTCCTGACCATGTTGTTGTCGCGGCGAGAACGTGAACGGTGGTGCTTCGGGATTGAATTGACGCGCGTTGTTGCTAGGTCGTCGGTACCCTGATGGAGAAGGTCGAGCTGTAGGCTCATAATACGGGTGTCCCATATTCGTGAGTCCGTAATTTAAGGCGGTAGAATTCATGAATTGGGGATTTCTGAAGCCGGGATTCGTCCAGTTCGCTTGGTAGTCATCTCGGGGTCTATCAACGTGTCCTGGGCCGAAAGGATAGGGTCCGGGATTCAGGAAGTCAAGGTTCGTCACGGTTGGGTGTGAATCGGGTTGGTTAACATTAGGTCGTCCTAGTTCAGCTGGTGGAGTGGCAACGATAGCTACTCGGTTAGGGTTCTGTGAAACCGTCAGTTCAGCCTGAACTGGGTCGGGAGGTGATGCGGTATGGTTTGTTTGTTCTTGTACGATATTACTCGGCTGGGGACTTTCGAACGTTTGGTCATTGGTTTGTAAATGCGTTAGGTCGATAATCGCGGGAGGTGGTGGGTCCGTTGTTTCATTGCTTGTCTGACCGTTCGCGTTTTGGGGTTCGTCACCACTTGGCGGATTCGCGGGGTCCTCTGTACCGGGAAGGGTGGTCTGTCCTTCGCCATCGGTGGCGGGTGTTGGCGGATCGTTATCCATCTCTCCGCGTCTGATTCTAAGGGCGCGAAGTAATCGGTCTCGTAAGGTCGGTACAGTTCCTACTTCGGAAAGGCTTCGAATTCGGAGTTCGAACTTTAATTGTTCAGCCGAAAACAAATAAATCTGCGCGTCTATGGAAGACGGCTGTGACATGAAACTGGCGACTCAAATTCAAACTGTAGACCGTTAGGTTGTCAACACGCAAAAACTGTGGTCGGGGGATTAGTTCGACTTGTTATTGTCTACGGGATTACTTCGGAATATTTATATTTTAGTTTTTCGGAATATTGAGACGAAGAGATTTGGATTCGAGGGGATTAACTGTTGGACAGTCTATTGTTCGGATGGAATTGTTGACGACGTTCGATTCTAATCCAAGGATTAGTCAATTGTTCGCGTTAGCAATATTTACGAGAATATTTACGTATTTTCGATAATCCGGGATTAGGCTATTGTTCTTAGCGACTCTGTGAAGATTTGATCCTTTTGTTTTCGGGGTTGTTGTTCGGGGTTCGTGGGTTATAGTTTATCTGATCACACACTCTGCCAATAGTTTTACATGAAATTAATAATTTTCTGAACTTGTTTAACTGACTATAGGTTTTTAACAATATTCCCTCTTAATGGCATTCTGCCCCACGTTTGGGCGCCATTTTGTAACAACGTTTTCCACGAATGGAATGAAGTGAGGGTGACTTCACGTGTTACCCTACGGCGTAATCTCTGATTACCACAAACTATGCTCAGACAAATAAATTAATACACTAAAACCGGAATTTGGGCGCCAGACATCCCAGGATGTCAATCAGAAAATAAAACACAATATAACAGACAATAATTAACGAGAATCAGAGAATTACGACGGATGAGCTCGGCTAACACAGAATAAAGTAGTAATAATACGGTAGAGGGGATGGGTTTGCCAAATTAAACAATTAAACAAAGTAATATCCTTCAGTGGGTCTTATCCCATATATTATCTCGATAGCAAGCGTTATTAAACAAGTTCAGTTCAGAAAGTCATGTTCGGAATCAAATAATTAGTCAATTCTCTAGGAAGTCGGGATAGAAGAGCCGATCAACCAGTTAACAAAGCATATAACAGAATAGGTGTGTTCAGATTCGATATAATACAACTTTTATAAATTATGAACTTCCCATGCGGGAATGATTAATAAAGACCGGGTAGATTCCGCTGAATCTACCGGGAAAAAGACTCGAATAATAACGGGAAAATACAGATGTTCGAATTAATACGATAGCGGAAAGACTGAATGAAAATTAGACTAAAGAATAAAGAAAAGAGCTATTATCTAACTTACAGACTACGCTATCAACTACGTTCGCTACTCCGGAAGAATTCGCACAACAGATCGCATAATTAATCGGAAATTAAGAAAGACAAAAGCAGAAAAATAGCAAAAATATTCAATAGGTCAAGCAAATAAATAGCGGATAATATAAGCGATTAACACAGTGTAATCCAAAACCTAGTAAAAGTTATTCATGCGCAATCAATGCAGAAAATGAGAATATATCGGTAATTAATAGAGAAAATGACAGAATTTATCAAGAAAATACAGAAATCGCAGAGAAAGTATCCAAAACCCAATCAGTCTTGAACCAGCTCGGAAATCGGGAATAAGAAATTAATACAGACAAAAATAGAGACCAACATAGTATCGGAACACAGCCTAAAGGCTCGTGAGCCGCAAACAACCAAATAAGACACAATAACCTCGCGATTCGGAGCTAGTTCTCGGCTTTACAATAGAAAAGAAGACCTTACCTTAATACAGCAGAATAATACACAAAACGGACTCTATTACAGATCAAACACCTCAAAGATAATACTCGGTATCACACGGTATCGGTATTTCGGGATGGTATTCGGGAGCACAATAGATTAATAGAACTTGTCTGGGCGACAGATGAACGCAGAAGAAGGCTCGGTGCGGTGCGTGTCACGCTTAAATAGGTGCGTCATAGTTGCGGAGCGAGAAGGATCAGTGAGGCTGTCGTGACGGACGTCTCAATTACAGGATTGGTCAATTTGGGTCATGTGACCCCTCATGCGAATTTCGGGAATACTCGATGCTCTATCTCCGTTAAGTGTCGTAATGCCGGCTCTGGACTACCTTTTCCGCGTACTGCGGACTCTTCGATTGCTCGTCATTGTACTACCCGTACATCGCCGGGTGGAAGCACAGCCCTTGGTCGTGATTCACTAGGAGTCAGCCTAACCAAGGTTTTAGGTGGCGTTTGGCGATTCAAGGTGAAATCTCCTCCAAACCCACGTTATTACTTGTGGAAGGGTACTCAAAACCTGCAGCACAAGCCTGTCTATTCCCAGGAACGCTGCGACGGAGCCGTGGCCTCGGCCCTCGGTAGCGGTAACGATGTCGGGATAGTCGGCGGTAGTCGTCTGGTTCAGCACCTGGCTGATAAGTCATCGGGACGGGAGGCTATAGTGTGCTACTTTTGTGTTTTCGCACAGCCCTATTCGACCGTCTCCTTGGCATCCAGAATTCGTAGACGGCTGGTGGTTCAACCCCAGGTTGATTAGTCGGCGTAGCGGGAGGTGATACATCGTGTATGACCCTGTTCGACCTCTACGTCGGCATCCATAATCGAAAATCGGCAGTAATTCCCTTTGGTTGACGCTAGCCCTTGGCACCTCCTGGTGCAAAGCTGGGTTGCGCGTCACGGGATCTTGGCTCAGGTGATGTTTAGCCGGTATAACCCAGTCCGATAGCCCTCTCTCTCTCTCTCGCTCTCGTGTCCCGTGCTCTCGAGTCGTCGGTGGCTCCTTGTCCATCGGCGGATGATCTCGAGGCGTTGCGCGTCGTCACGCGTTACATAGTTCGTAGCAAACAAAGACATCGAGAAACGAAAGAAAAGAGGCCTATTATTACGATACTTAACCTAATGATCTGTTGGCTGCTTCTCCCCAGAGTTATCTGTCGCCCAAATCTCAGGATGTTAACAAAACCTGTGACTGTTGCGGAATGCAACGTCACAAGGTATTGTAATACTAAGCTTATATAAAAAAAATGTGTTGTTAGACTAAATTTCGAAAGATGATCAAGAATGCGTCGCAAGAATCTGTTTTATATTGCAATCGGTTAATTTGTTCAAAAGTAGTGAATATTGAAATTCAATTTATACTGCAAATATATTTTTTTTTCAATTATTTATTTATTTATTTTATGCGAACGATTTTTGTGAATATGGGAAAGAAAATAGTTTTGGATTCTGGCAATTGTTTGAAAATTAATTTGTCTGGTTTGAAAAGTCGAAAGTGAGTCTGTCTGTTGATTTAGGTTTTTTTTTTTTTTATTGTTGTCAAGAGTGTACTTGTAGGTTGAAACTATCATTGAGGGGTCAGAGATTTATGCGGGAGGAAGTACGGATATTGCCATCGGTTAATCAAAAGTATCGCTGTTAAGGTCGCGTTCGTCAATCGGATGTTTGTTGTGTTGGTTTGAATGTGTGTCAGTCGTTGATAAGCGAACATGAGTGTCAGGTGTTTGGTCTGAATCTACAGCTGATGGAGGAGAAGAACGATGTGGAGGAGATCTGCGTTTGGTCGTATGAAGAGGAGATAAAGCGTTGGACGGCGGAGAGTCTGCACTAGGGTCAGGGGGTCGAGGAAGAGGTAAAATTTGAAGTGACGGTCTTTTTGTTTTCGACTCTGGCGGTCGAGGAGGAGGTAGAATTTCGGAAGACGGTCTTTTTGTATTTGAATCTGGCGGTCGAGGAGGAGGTAGAATTTCGGATGACGGTCTTTTTCTATTTGACTCTGGAGGTCGAGGAGGAGGTAGAATTTCTGATGACGGCATTTTTGTATTTGAATCTGGCGGTCGAGGAGGAGGTAGAATTTCGGATGACGGTCTTTTTCTATTTGACTCTGGAGGTCGAGGAGGAGGTCTAGTATGACTCTTCGGTATGTCAACTTTTTTTGGTGCTGAACGGTCAGAATCATCTGTAAGCTTGGGGTTGATTGCTCTGAATCTCTTATCGCGTATCTGTTCTCGTGTTACCTTGCGCTCTGCTACGCCAAGCGAGGCTGTGCAGTCAGCTGAGATGTAGTGAGCTGAGTTATCTATTTGTTTGATCAAATCCGCGTTTGATTCTTTGGCAATCGAATCAGTTGTTGGAGGCAGGTCGTCTGAATGTGTGAAGAAATAGCTCAACGGTAGTATAATTTTTGGATCAAGATCTCGAGAGGTACCGGCCATGGGTTCGGATTGGCTATTCTGCGGTAAATATTCGCGTTTGACGGATGAGAACTTCGAATAAACAGGTTTTGAAATTCGCTCAGGATTTTTCTTAACAATTTTTCTGTTATCTGATCGTGAGTCTGGAGGACTTTTAGGTGTCTCTGATTGATAGTGCGAGACAGAGGGAGATTTTGGACACCTGTTTTCGTCTCGCCTGTGTAGCGGTACTATATTACTTGCGGATTTCTCTTGGAAATGTTTATTGACTGTGGAGATTTGATTTTCGCTATTTTTCTGTCTCTGTTGCTTTTCCGCGAGTTCAGCTGTTAAATCTCTAATGTATGTGACTTTGGTAGTATTTGCGTCTACAGGATCATTCACCTGAGCGTACTCTGGTGTATTCGTGACAGGAGAGTTGGTGTGTTGGTCGCGTATGTTGGCTACGGTTGGACTTGAAGCGTCTTCGTTATCAGCGTCATACGTGTAATCTGAGTAGTCGACCTTGCGTGCTATTGTTTTCTTTTGCGGTTCCGCGCTGTTATAAGATTCGGTATTTACTTTGCGTTTAACTGATTTTGGGTTTGGCAATATCATTCTCTCATCAGGATTTTCCGTAATTTTTCGCGAAACTGTTAAAATTCCAGTTCTGAACGTTTGAACAGATTCTTCTTGATCTCGAGATTGCGTCACTAGAGCACGGTTTTCATACAAGTCGCGGGTGTTCAGGTGACGTTTTGAATCGGTCAGTGGTATTTGAGATGTCACCGAGGTTTTTGCTTTCAAACTTTCTGCTATAGTGTTATTGATTAATCCGACTATTAGACTAGTCGCATCTGGAAAAACATTCGGTAAATCGTCGTCGTCGTCGTCGATTATTATCGGGTCATTTAATGGTTTCTTGACATGGTTGGACGCTCTACTTAAGTACGGACTGTCGGCGCGTCCACGCGGCGGTCCCGATACTCGTTTAAATTTAGCGCGTTGTTTGAGAATTGTTGCTGTTGTTGTTGCTGCTGATGCCGATCCGGCTGAGGAAAACGCGTGTAATTGACCTGCGTGTTATTTTGTTGCTGTCGATACGGATTATTACAATTTTGAGGATCGTTTCTATCGTCGTATTGATCTGATTGATGTTGATAATTATTGTACTGTCCCTGATTATCGAACTGTGATTGTTGCCCGTAATTATTGTAATGCGGCTGGTTGTGAGATTGGAACTTTTGGTAATTTGGCGAATTGTTAGAACGCTGATTTTGTTTGTAACCATTGTCGGAGGAATTATGCTTTTGCTGGTGGTTGTAAAAACCTTGGTTATTGTTGTTGGATTGGTAGGATCCTGGATTTTGGGAATTGTATTGATCCTGGAGGTTTCTTCGATTACAAAATTCGTATGAGTGACCGTTTCTGTTGCAAAATGTACAGTATTGATTGGCGCGCGTTCTTGATCTGCATTCTTCGATCGAATGGCTGTTTCTGTTACAAAATGTACAAAAAATTTCTGAGCTGCGCTGTCTTGATCTGCATTCTTCGATCGAATGTCCCTGTTTATTACAAAATGTGCAGAAGAGCTTTGATTGATGACTTGTTTTTGAAAGTCTTTCTCTGAGTGGGCAATATTTATCTACGTGATCTGTCAGTTTACAAATTGTGCACTCAATTCGCGAGCTGTTTGTGGGTGATGGTATGTTACGGTAGGCTTCCAAAGTGCGCCTTTCTTGAACTAAAGCTTCGACTTTGATCGCTTTTTCAATAGCGTCGCGTAGCGAAGTTGGTTTTTCGTTAACAACTCTAATTTCCAAGTCATTCTTCAAACCTCTCATGAACGCAGTTCCGGCAGAATTTGTTACAAACTTAATTACTGATGCTGCGTCTTCTGAAGCTGCCTGTGATTTTATTAATTCTGTTGCAGATTGTACTAATTTTTGTATTCTATTGCCATATTCTACAACACTTTCGTTGTTTCTTTGCGCTGCGGTTCCGATCTGTGTCTGAATGTCCTGCAAGCTTAGTTTTGAAGAATAAGCACGTTTCAAATTTTCCAAAACTTTAGTAAGAGTTTCTGGGGTCCCAGATTGGACGTACTCTTCCGCGGGGCCTTCAATTTTGGCACAAACTAGCATCGTCAGGAGAGGTAATTCTCCTTGAGTTACTGAGCGAATAGCATATTGAGCTTTGCGGATAAATGATTCTACTGGAATGTTCTGCCCGTTAAATGTGGGTACCATGCTTGCAGCACTTTGAGCGTTCAAAGACGGAATCGTCGGTACGGCTTCGACTGGAGGAGTCATTTTGATGATAATTAATTACAAACTAATATTAATTCTATATTAAATTCTATATTTTCGAGAGACTTACAATGAGCTGATTATGATGAGAGTGGCGAAGAAGTATCGCATGGTTGCGATTGATGTAAGCTTCTTCGAGACAGGGGTCTGGGTGGTGGGGCGATGATCTGCGATCGTCGATGACGGCTGGCGGCTGTAACGCCTAGCGACGGCTAGCGACGGGTACTGCACGTGGGCTCTGCGTCGAATTGGTGTCCTCCTTGTCTGCTTCTCTGGTTCGCTCAGGATACCGGGGCTCGTTCGGTGTGGAGATTTTTGGTTTCGAATGACTCGATTGATTTTCAGTCTTCGATTAGTTATTAAATTCTCGTCGTCTTATGTTTGCGAGAGATTTAATTTTCAATGGTTATCGCTGCGTCTGATTGGCGTCTGATTGGCAGGTTAGTCTCGTCGTCTTACGTGTGTTGCGAGAGCACAAATTTTTTATGAATCACTGTTCACTCAAATTTCTTAATGATTAATATTCCGTCGTCTTATTGAGAATGCGAGGTTTTCTTATTATTAACTTCCGTCGTCTTATGGTTGCGAGGTATTTATTATTATTATTTCTTCCGTCGTCTTATGGTTGCGAGGTATTTATTATTATTATTTCTTCCGTCGTCTTATGGTTGCGAGGTATTTATTATTATTATTTCTTCCGTCGTCTTATGGTTGCGAGGTATTTATTATTATTTTATCTTCCGTCGTCTTATGGTTGCGAGGTATTTATTATTATTATTTCTTCCGTCGTCTTATGGTTGCGAGGTATTTATTATTATTATTTCTTCCGTCGTCTTATGGTTGCGAGGTATTTATTATTATTATTTCTTCCGTCGTCTTATGGTTTCGAGGTATTTATTATTATTATTTCTTCCGTCGTCTTATGGTTGCGAGGTATTCTTATTATTATATCTTCCGTCGTCTTATGGTTGCGAGGTAAGCCTTTATTATATAATGGTAAATTATTATTAAAACTAATTTTTAACGACGGTGTGCGATGTTGTTTGACTTCTTGGTGCACTTTGGTTACTCGTCGATGTATACTTGTAACACTTCAATTAAAACACTTATTTTTGATGAATTTATCCGACTGAATCACTCCTTGGCTTGGAGCCTTTCAAATACGCTTCGCGCGAGTTGTAACGTTTCTGGGTTGTACGGGTCCAGATCGGCAAATAACTCGGGCTCACTCAAATAAACTTTTCACTTAATCACTTTTATTCTTCGTCACGGGGAACACCGCTGCCACCAGTGTAACAAGCAGAGCAAGTCACAGCATATTTATATGGGTTCATCCCGTATAAAGATACAGAAGTATACCGAAGGTTTATATAGTGATAAGTAATAACAGAGTATCTTGCGTAGAAACGGAGTGATTATATCAGTCTTTATTCAAGTAAGCAGTTCTAAGTCAATCAGTATTACAGTATATTACTCCCAGAGTAGGTGTTATTCTCTAGAGAGTTATTACAGAAGTGAGTCCAGCTAATCCAGTCAAGAAGCTGGGGGAAGGGTGAGGGGAAGTGCATAAGACTGACCGAGCCATCCCACGGTACGCGAAGTATCGAGTGATGCACCGTCAGGCTTATGCGAAAAGAGTAAGATAGCGGGGTGCAGACATTCTAAGATCTAGTTAACTAAGTCTAAGTCTAAGCGTGTGTGTGTGTGTGTGTGTGAGGGTGTGTGAGGGTAGGCGTCGTATGGGCCGTGGGACCAGACGTGACATAATCATAAAAAATATGCAATAAAAAAAATCTAAAAATAAAGATAAAAATCTAAACCATTGACTGGTTAAAACTATTCAGTAACGATCGTCCGCAATTTACTAACGGTTTAGTTTGTGACGTTATTCAATTTCCCTCCAAAACTTTATTCGTGAACATAAGTTGAACCGCAACTTAATTTAATGGCGATAGGGGATCCACGTATTACTCTCTGAATTTGAATTAATTAAATTTTTGCGAATCAGTGTATACATATACATTGATTCGCTGTAAATTCCAGTGAGAAAACAGTGTAAGATACACTGATTCGCCAAGTTTCACTGATTCAAATGTAGAGAGTACGTGTTGACTGACATCAGTTACTGTTCGTTCAAATGATTTTTGCCCTATTTGAGGGATACATCTAATATTAATTATAAGTTTAGTTTCAAAACTGACAGTTTTCTTTTGTTCGACTGATTTTTACCCGATTTGAGGGATAGATATGTTTATTTTCAATCACAAGTTGCTCAGGTTCAGTTCTTTAGTTAGGAATGACATAAGGTTGTATTGCGACTCCACGCGCTAACTCGACTAATGATTCTCCTTCGCCATTTTTTATTGACTCATGATCTTCCGTGTGTATGATTTTGATTTTCGACATCTATTCGTTACAACAGTTCAATTTAGTTGCATTGAAACCTTTTCAAAAATCCATTAACACCACCTTCACGAATCAATCCTATAATTTATTTCACTTTCGAAATGGTAATGGAAGATCATTAGTCGAGTTAGTCATGGATTTTTTCTAAATATGCAATAAATTATGCAATCAATGATATTTCATGACCTCATAATAGTTGTTTCTTACTCAAAATGTTGAATAATGTTTAATTCATTCAAAAATCTTTCAAGTGATTTCAAATTGAGAACAATTAGCAGACAAATTAGTTTTCTGTTTTATTCACACCTTGTATACTCAAGCGATAAGCTATTAAAATCGATTCGCGCAATCTCTTTCGTTGGATACGTCTCTTTCGTCATGGTTAATAACCACAATCGTTGTTTTGTTGAATAAATAATGGCAATACATTCGTTGTCATCGATTCCATGAAAAATGTAAAAGTATTCTTGTTCCTCTAAAAACACTCCGGACCACAAGAGAATGTAAGAGAAGATTCGTAGTTCTCAAATTATTATCCTGTTAAACAAAAGTCTGTGCAATTTCCTATAAAAATACATCCCGTTCGGAGAATATCGCGTGCGCCTCATTTCATGTTAATTGCCCAATCTTAGCGAATCTAATGTATGTGTAATTCCTTGTAAACGTAGTTCTTTATTTTTTTATTTTGTTCTCGACGATCATCGCCTAAAAATATTTTCAATGAGTCCCAGGAGCGTACTCTGGAACAAGCTACATATAATTGGCCATGACTGAACACATCTTCTCGAAGATTGATACCAATTTTTTCAAAAGTTTGTCCCTGGGCTTTATTAATAGTCATCGCAAACGCTAATTTTATCGGAAATTGTCTTCTTTTGAAAGTAAAAGGATACACGTCTTCGCAGTACAACGTAATTCTATTTAAAAATATTACCTCGCCTGCTTGGTCACCCGTTAAAATTTTGCATTGTAATATGTGATTTCCAAGTTGTAATACCAGCAATCTCGTGCCGTTGCAAAGACCTTCATTCATACTCAAGTTTCTAATGAGCATTATTATACTATTTACTCGCAATCGTAATTCATGTGGTGGTAATGACGTTGGAGATAAACTGTTCAAGTATTCTGGTAAAATTACTTCGCCAATATTTTCATCGCCACAGTTTTCAATACTATTTATACTTGTATAAACTTTTTCAGTCGACTCATCTAGTAATTTTATTACTTTCTTGTTCAATTCTTCAACATCGTCATTTCTTGCTGAAAGTATCGCACACTTCGCTGCTCGCTCATACTCTTTGTTTTTAATATAGTCTCCGTAAATTTGTTCAATTATATTTTCGTTATCATTCATTATACAGTCTGCTGGAAAGTGTACATGATCATTGGCATCATTCAATATCCCATTTCCTAGGTCCAATAGAAATTTCGAAAATTCTATTTCATCCGGCAAAACGCGCATATTTTGCGTCAATGAAATGATTTCAAAGTTTGTCCACAGTGAACTAAATTTTATAGACAAGTCGACCGTTTCGCTGCGCGTACCGCGTATTTTAACTGGGAGTAGTTGTCTGAAATCCCCACCTAAAACGACGATTTTTCCTCCAAAGGGCTCATCATTTTTCATGACGTCACGTAATAATCTGTCCATGATTTCCAAAGCATATCGTGGTGCCATTGGAGCTTCATCCCAAATGAAAACATCTACGTTCTTCATATATTCGCCTTCAGTTGATTGAAGCTTAATGTTAGAAGTCGAATCTGCGTACAGAGGTACAGGCAGTCCCAGTGTTTTATGAACCGTTCTTCCGCGAGGTAATAGAATTGCAGCAATTCCTGTATATGCCATTGTAGCCACTGTTTTCTTCTTAGCTCTGAGTAAGTACCAAAGGGTTGTGTATACAAAGGTTTTGCCTGATCCACCGGGACCATCAATATAAAAGCACTTAGTTTCATTATCATTATCAGTATTATTATTATTATTATTATCTAATATTCTATCTACAATTTCTCTCTGTCGTTGGTTCAGCTTTTCGTATTTTTGCAAACGAATTATTGAATAGTTTTCATTATCTTCGTCATCGTCAGTTTCAATTATTTCAGAAATTTGTTCCATTTCAAGATAATTAGATAGACTTTGTCCTTCTGCACAAAGCATATGACTGATAGCAGCATATGCTCGTTTCTGTCCACGAGTTTGCCCTAAGTGTCGTACATAATCTTCGGACATGTCTTCTTTGAATTCATTCCACAGATCTTGCGGATGGGTTGGATGACAATGAATCAGTAGACGAACAAATAGCCTTCGCAGCCGCTGTGGCATCATCCACGTAGTAGCCTCTTCCGTTGTTCGTTTCCACTCTTCATCATCTTCTATTAAGCCTAATGCCAAGCAAGTTTCCATATATGTTTGTTGAAGCTCGCCGTCTACGGTTTTCAGGTCATCAAAACTGGTAGCACCTTTGACAGATAATAGAAGCAATCTTAAGTGAAATAGTTCAACTTGTGTCGGACTGATAGAATACATTCGTCCAATACAATTGAAATGTGATTTTCGATTTTCCCAGCGATGTACAATTTGGTTATTAATTTTGTATTTTCTAAACGTATAATGGCATGGAATTTCGGTGTAATAATATTGTCTAGCTGTTTCATCTCTTCGGTTCAAATCGAAGTAATCGTTTAACATATTGGTTTTTTCTATAGCTGATCTCAATAGTTCTTCTCGATTAATGGTGGTATCATGCATGTTGGAAAATGTAATATTTTACCGATTTGGTAGATGAACCGGTAATCGTATAATTGCGTGACTTTTTTCCTGTAAACTTTTTCCAAGAATTCTCCAAGCAGCTTCTACTGGTCCCACATAACGCGCTTCCACAAAATCTTGTATTTCATCATGATTGATGATAACATTTTCGTTGTCGTTTTCATTTTCTCCTATGGTAACAGATGCTGCATCGTGTCCCTTGTATACATATTTGTACAAGTATTTCACCGATTTATTGCTTGACACGACTTCGACATTGATATGACAGTTGAATATCTGTAGTAAGACGGGAGAATATGGGACGACGTGTCGATTATCCACCAGATAATTGCCAGGTCTAATGTATGATTTACCAGTATCTCTTCTACGATAACAGGGATAATTATCGGAATCCGTTATTGTTTCTTCTCTAAATTGTTTCGGATAGTGCTTCGAGCATTTTCCATTTTTGATACACCAGTCTCCGCATGGTCCATGTATCATGTGTTTCATCACTATACTGTGTGAAATTGGGCTCTGTTCAGAATGTGGAATTTCCGCGGAAATGTATCCATCAATCATTTCCGTAGTGATGATTTTACTGTCTTCTTTCAGTGTTATCAACATGTGAATGTGCGGCAAGCCACGTTTTTGAAATTCTATCACATAAACATATGCCGCGACTTCGCCAAAGAAACTTTGCCGGACAATTAAATCTACCAAATAATTCTTTTTTATATCAAAGATGCGAGCACAGATATCTGGCCTATCTGCCGGTTGTTGACCGTTTAGTATATTTTCTGTAATTTCTTTCCATTTAGGATTGCATGTCATCGTGATAAATAAATCAGGTTTTCCGTATTTACGCACAATTGCCATCGAATCTTGATACATTTGCATCATGTTTCTTGGCGAACCGCTAAACGTCGATGGAAGTATAATCATCTTCCCAACTCTCGCATTTTCATTGTGTGCTTTTTCTTATAAATAATCGACCAATCCTTGATAAGACTCTGCTCGCAGTTCTTTCTGATGGTTCCGACAGTATTCTATTCTATCTTTTTCAATTTTCACATAACTATCCACCAACCACTGTTGGAATAACCTTCTGCCTAATAAGAAGACATTAATTTCATTCGCACGTATAGCTATTCTGTATTTTACGTATGCTGCTCGACTCAAATTTTTTCTTGGCTGATTAGTACGTCTTAATTTACTACTCCAGCCTGCATCGCCGTGCGGAAAAAACAGTGGATAAACCCAAGGTTCTACATTTTCATCCATAGTACTGACATTTTTCAATATACTAGTATTCCTGTCACGAATTGTAACGTAGGTGTCTGGAATTTCTCCATCGGCAGTAGTGGAAAAGATAGCTGCAACCTCGTTACATTTCTGAACATTATAACGATGTCGATCAAAACCAGAACGCGGCACGAACGTTAAATGTAATTCAGGTAGGATTTCCGATTGACCAGTCAATTGTTGCTGTTGATTTTGTATTTCTTCTTGCATCATCATAAATGCTGCGGCAAATTCATTTTTTTCACGAATTATACGTTCAAGAATCTGTAATAGTTCTCGATCGAGTTGAGAATCTCTATGTAACCGGTGTTCCACAGCCTCATTTGGATCAATAATGAATAATTGTCCATAACTTGGCCTTTCATTTGGTGCAGGGTGCAATGCTGTATTCATCTTATAATAAATCTGTCCTTGAATTTTGAAACAATATGGTCCATGACGTCTCCCATTGAAACGTTCTAAATTCGCATTGAACGAGGCAAATGAAAGTGAGCTATTATAACTACGAATTTTTTCGAAAAATCTTCGAGATTTGTCATGGGTGTTTTCGAATAGAGATTGCAATTCTTCCGGTGG
The DNA here is from genome assembly GCA_018257835.1 of Euura lappo. Classification (NCBI taxonomy): domain Eukaryota; kingdom Metazoa; phylum Arthropoda; class Insecta; order Hymenoptera; family Tenthredinidae; genus Euura; species Euura lappo. Next base: position 18,044 of record JAEUYN010001016.1, on the reverse strand, counting down.
ATTTCGTAAGTTCGGAACGATTCCTTCTCCGTGTGAACAACAATCATTGAATGAAGATTTATTCGATACTTTTTCTGCTTTGGAATGTTTTGCGCCGCACTGACTGCAAAGTGAGTCCATGAGGCCGATGTAATGTTCGGCAATGCTCTCGACACGATTAATATCGTACAAATTTAAATCATAGTATGACCTGTGCTGTGCACGAATTCGTTTCCTATGATTCGCATGGTGATTACCATCGTCAGTGATCTCAGTAGCAACCGACGTTGAACTAATGTTGTCATCCACCGCATGTGAAATTTGTATTTGATTGTCAATAGCCAACTCTTTGTCCACATTCACATTCAAAAAGATGGTTAATGCTTGTTCCAAATGCACGATGCGATTCGCACGAATTCTTTTTTCGCCCACATGAGTATCTACACATTGATCATTAGTATCTATCATTTTCTTTATCGTAGATGCTGGCAGTACATGAGATTCACGCCCTTCGATTCCAGTTCGCAAAATTGACATATTTTTATTTATCTGATCGGTCGAACTTTCTATATTATTACAATTATTCAAGGATAATGCTTGCTCCAAATGTACGATGCGATTCGCACGAATTCTTTTTAAACCCACATGAGTATCTACACATTGATCATTAGTATCTATGATTTTCTTTATCGTAGATGCTGTTTGTACATGAGATTTACGCCCTTTGATTCCAGTTCGCAAAATTGACATATTTTGATTTATCTGATCGGTCGAACTTTCTATATCATTACAATTATTCAAGGATAATGCTTGCTCTAAATGCACGATGCGATTCGCACGAATTCTTTTTCCACCCACATGAGTGCCTACACATTGATCATTAGTATCTGTGATTTTCTTTATCGTAGATGCTGCCTGTACATGAGATTCACGCCCTTCGATTCCAGTTCGCAAAATTGACATATTTTTATTTATCTGATCGGTTGAACTTTCTATATTGTTACGATTATTTTCATGTGTTAGAGTGACGACATCAATTGTCGTATCGGAATCTATGTTAATTTGAACCGGTGTTAGATTATATTGGTTCCCTTCTGCATCGACTACATTAATATTTTCTATCAACATCGATAGCATTTCAGTCATGGACTCGAATTTCACCAAACATGCTGTACCAGAAGATGATATTCTACCGTTTGAATCTCTGGAATGAGAATCGAATATCCAAAAGTTATTTTCGTACCGTCCAATCGCTACTGAAATACCATTGCACGTCAAAATTCCTGAATAAAATGTATTGAAAAAGAGAGACAATCCATTTTGTATATTCGGACAACCAATGTCACTGTTGTCAATAAATAAATGACCGTAAATAGTTTCTCCAAATGTGCAATGACAATTTGTTGATAATACTTTGAAATTATTTTGCAAGTCATCAACGCTCAAATAATCTCGGTATTCTTCGTTTTCGTGCACGGATCTACGTGCTGCCATGCTGTCAACATACAATTGATCACCGAAGAATAATATCGAATCGATAGTATCAGAGTTCCATACGCTAATATAACGGATAACTGACATCGCTATTGATACTGCTGCATTGGCGGTACATTGTTTCCCCCTGCTAAATAATGAAAATCTGTTATCGTTCTGGTGAAACGTACCGCGTATGAGAGTCTGTTTTCCTATTTGATTTGTTATTTCTGATGCAGAATTGTTCTTATTTCTATGTCGTCGTTGCCTCGAACCTTGTATTTCCCTACGATAGCGTTGGAATTCAATTTCCTCTTCTGGAGTTCTATGAACTTTTCTTCGACCCATTTGATTTGATTTTTTTATCTTATTATTATTCTTATTATTATAACTTTTTTTTATGTCTTGGGTGTAAAATTGTTACAACCTATCGTAAGAGTTATTTTTTTCTTGTAATGTCTTCGCTGTATATTGGTCACAATATGTTAGTAAGTATTTTTTTTTCATTTATCATGATCTGTTTCCATTGTCATTTTTGTTCTTTTCGTAATGTTTGCAAATAATTGTGTGGTCACACACCAAATTAGTCTTCACTGCTAGATCCAGTCACAGCACCGACGGAAATCGCAAATAAAACCGATCAACTGTCATCCAATTGATAAATTCTCCTTATGCCTCTGATTTTGATTCAAAATCCTTGGCCTGTTGTTCGATAATCAATCTGTCAATCAAATGAAATGCAGTGAATTCAACGGCCGCTGATAGAATTTGTAAAATATACGCGGATTGCCAGTAAATGTACCATACGCTTATTTAGACTGATTATGAATGAATAATTAATTAAATCATATTTACTTACATATTGAACACTCGATCAACCTTTTCAATTCGGTCTGATGATTATTTTGTGTGATAATACTATTTCCATTCCAAGTCTAGTTACAGCAAACGTGAATTGTGAATGAATAATAGATGTAATCTACTGTTCAGTTACAGGGGCAGCTCCAAATGTAATCCAATATTCAACCTATAAGTCAAATACGATCTCTATGACCTGTTTTGCCACTCTTTTTAATTTACGAACGTTTAATTTAATAGAATGCGAATAAATTTTCAACAAAAATTATTCACACGTTTGTAAAAAAAATCATCAATTCTTACAGACTACGATAAAATTTAATGAGAAAGTTTATTCCTCACGTTTTGAACAGTAGTTGATGTCCAATTTTGAAAGCGTTTCAAAGTTATTTTACATGCTCTTACTGTTTCCGTAATAATTGAGTTATTTTTATGTAAAATGTGGAAATCATTGAACGATTTGAGTTATGATTCTGTATAATAACCTCATGAAATGATACTTCATTTAAGAGCATGCTACAGTCATTATTTACTCTTCTTACCGACCTTACCGGGTTTTCACTGATAGCAAAGCCTACGCGTCGCGAGCGCGGAAAAGGAACCAAGAGTGCAATTCTAAATGGAATTCCGAAGATATATATCGGAAAACTTTTTTGTTTCATGCAACAATGAAGACGTATTCTTGAAAACTGCACAAACAATTACCATTTTGTGCAGTTTTCAAGAATACGTCTTCATTGTTGCATGAAACAAAGAAGTTTTCCGATATATATCTTCGGAATTCCATTTAGAATTGCACTCTTGGTTCCTTTTCCGCGCTCGCGACGCGTAGGCTTTGCTATCAGTGAAAACCCGGTAAGGTCGGTAAGAAGAGTAAAAAATGAGTGTAGCATGCTCTTAATGGGTACACGTCACTTTCAAGATCGGATCCGTCGTTTGTCGTTGATTTTCTTGATGTGGCGCATTCTGTACTTTTTGTTGCTTACTAAAGTTGTAAAACAAGTAGTTTATCCATCGAAATATCCACAATTATCATTGCTGGTAGCACATCGTAACTTTTACCGACGCAATTTACATCGCCACTGTTTTTTACTCGCAATGGCCAAGTATGTATTATTCGGTTTCGCGTATATTTGTACATATTTGATATTTGTGTGGAAAAAATTCTTACGTCTTTTGTATCGTGTTGTGACCAGGTAACCAGTTTGTTATTTCTGATAAAATAAACAGAAAACCAACAACGCTCTGTGTGTAAGTATAAATTTCATTACGATTTCCGTTTTAATCATTCATTCATGGGAAATATTGTATAATACTCATGTCTACACGTTTGAACAGTTTGTCTTATATTAAAGTTATTTCTTTCATTCAACAGTGAGATCACTTCCGAAATGGCACCAACTAATAATAAGATGTTGAAAGGGGCAAGAGGCAGTTCGGCGTAAGTATTGTTCTCATTATTTTCTCATTATAATAGATATTTATGTCGCATGCGCAGAAAGTAGCTGTTTACCTTGCTGAACAGTTACTTTCTGCGCGCGCCCCATACAATATTTTTTTCTTCATACCTCGGTCGAAAGTACGTACTTCCGGCATCGATATCGAAGCAGAAAGCCTAACTTTCATGCATTGGTAGAACTACACGCACGCCCTCTGTAACAGCGGGAGCGAAAACTTACTAGCACACACCGATACCCAATACACGAGACGCCCGCTTCGAGTTTTGTCACTTAGACACCCAAAAATAATTCAAGACTGGATGAATTATATATCAATCGACGCGGAAAAATCCCCCGAACAGCATAACAAAAACAAGACGATGTCTCTAGACAGTAAATTGTTGAAATTAATAAAAAACTATCAATATTTTGGGCAGTACCGCCAAAATCATGCACTGTTCCAATGTCACTTGTCGGATTGGAAAAACAAAAATACCACGTTGTAGGGGAGAAAATAATCTACAAATTCGAAGTGGGAACCGATATTGTAGGACCTATAGTTTCCACGTTATTAATTTTGCAAGAGTTTTCTGACAAAACTACGCCTAACGATCAGCTGGCCCGCTCGGCTCGCTTCGGTCCGTTCCACGCTGCGCGGGAACCACGATATGTTGTTTGGGGGATTTTTTCACATCGATTTATATATAATTCATCCAGTCTGTAATTATTTTTGGGTCGAAGGCTAGATTGACTAGACTATTCTGCAGCCAGCCAGAATCGCAAACTTCTGTTACTCTCGCTCTCGACGTTACTCTCGCTTGAGATATAACCTCAAAACTGGCTTGGACGTTTTATTCGATCTATTTGATGCCTGCCCCCGACCAGCAGCACTCGCTTCGCTCGTGCCTGCAATGTCGGGCAGGCATCAACACTTGTTAAAACGTATAAATCGGTATAAAAATTCAATTAGTCAGCGTACTTTCGACCGGGCATGAAGAAAAATAGTATACACCACGCGGGCAGAAGATTGAAAGCCCCGAACTGCGCGATATGATGCCCTCGGCTTCGCCTCGGGCATCATCACGCGCAGTGCAGGAATTTTCAACTTTCGGCCCTTGTAGTGTAATATACTATTACGGACAAGGCATTAATAGTCACTTTGACACCAGTTGAGTTCCGCACGAACTGCGTATAGAGAGGGGGTAACCTGCGGTATAAAGACTTTATTCCGCAACTTCGACATGCGCACTTCGAACTGCGCATCAAAGTTGCGGAATAAAGACTTTATACCGCAACTTTGAACTTAGCGGTATAAAGTGTCACTTGCCGGAACGAGAACAGGCGTCAAGAAGTGACTTTTTAATGCCTGTGCCGTAAAAAAATAATATATGGACAGAATCGTGATGAAAATGTACAATGGAATCCATTCGAATTGTTCTAAATATCCATAGAATCCATCCGAATGCATTACCTATGGACTTCCTGGATTCCTTTCGGCTTCAGAAATGATCCTTATGGTTTCCATGACACATTTTCAGTAGGGTGATTTGGTATGACCTGTTTATTCCATACATTCAAACAGTCTCTATCCAGCACCCGTATATTAATTCCTTGATAGGTCTAAATTTTTTTAATTGAACATGAAGCCTATAAATTTTCGCTATGAACGTTCAATCAATTCTCAGAATATCATAGGATAAGGCGGTTTTTATTTTTTCTTCTGTGTGATCCAAAAAGTAATGCTTATTTCCGATTAATAGGCGATTGGATACCTCTGCATCTGCGTCAACTGCTGAGTCTGTGCCGCCTGTTGTGCCGGAGGAAAGAACTTTGTAAGTTTCGTGTTAAAAAAATCTATATGGGGTATTCCATGCGAAGCGGGACAGGTTTCGGTCGAGGGTCTGCGAATTTGACATCCGTCTAGAATCTTGTCCCTTACTACATTGTAACAAGTTTTCCTGAATTTTGGACCCTGATTGGTTTTTGATTGTCCGTGAGGCGCGATTAAAGGAATTGTCTTAGGGTCTGCTCGATTCAATTTAAAATTTTACTGAACATAGGTAAAGGTATCACAAAATTATGGTAAAATTTTCAGCCACCCTTTTTTTTTCGTTCGCCGGCAATAAATTATTGAAAATATTTTTGGAAACAATAAAATTATTCTATGTCATCGGGGATGTTTCTGAACTGTTCAGTATTAGTATTTGGCGTACGTATCTCATTTCAATAAAGTCCCGGTAATGAAAAATTTTATTGTTCGTAAAAAAAAATTTCAATAATTTATTGCCGACTAAGAAAAAAAAAGGGGTCCCAATAAACACAGGTACGTTGAAAAGACGTGGAAAAAACGTGGCAAAAGTGGAAATATGGTGGACGTGGATGGATTATACGTGGATTCAACTCGTGGATTTTTATGGTACGATGTCCGCTGGAGACACGTGGATCCGATCTTTTTAGAAACGTATAATCCACCATCACCGTGGAATACACGGACAATACACGAGGAATACACGTTCGTAATAAGCGTTCTTAACGATCTTTCCGCGTGATATAGACGTGTATAAAGTTAGGTGATGATCGGATAACATTAACAAACTCCCAACTTCAATTATCGAATGGTCAATCACTGTGCGTAACTTTCAAAGGCTAGCGTACATCGTATGTAGGGGAAGGTGGGGCACATTCGGACGGTTTTTTTCAAAGCCAATTATCAACCTCAAGGACAGGTTATTTCGTTTCATTTATGGTATGGATCTATAATTGAGTTCATTAACTACTAACCTGAACTGCATACAAGACCGTTGTTACTGATACAAGACCGTGCTACGCATTTTCCCAAAATGCTGCATTCGTCCGAAAGTGCCCCACGGTGGGGCACATTCGGACATGCATGGGGCACATTCGGACACCGTTATTTAACTCTTGTTTGTGATGTTTGATACATGAATTATCGTGAATTCTTGAGGTGACAATCATAAATAACCCACTTACGATTCAAATTTTGTTCATCTGACGTTGGACAATGGTTCAGATGACGAAAAAAATTCAGACTTGTTATGCATGGCTAATAGTTGTGTTCTATTTCCAAAAATGATGACGAACATAAAAGTTTATCGATATCGTGCAATATTGAGGGATTATACAACCGATTTCAATCGTATTTCACTTATCCGACGAACTTCCTATCCAAATATACAGCGCCGTGAAGCATGTCCGAATGTGCCCCACCCTCCCAGAAGTACGAAAAAATTCAAAACAAAGCATCTGCACGGTATATCGCTAAATGTTTCACGCATTGAATGTTGCCTAAAATGATACCTATTTATGCGTAGGAATGACTTTTCATAATACGCAGTGGTTATAAAGTTACAGCCTTACGAATCAATATCGAAAAGTCCAGCCGGTGAGCGTCAAATGTTTAATTTTTTTATTGTCAGCGAACAACTTTGTACGGGCACACCAAACTCGGTTTAATGTTTCCCTTTGACGTTTGCAATGTACATAAAAAATTACGTTGCCCTAAGTATTCTGCAAATCGGAAAAGTCGTGCTGTCCGAATCTGCCCCACGTCCGAATGTGCCCCACCTTCCCCTACCTTGAATCTTGTATCTTTTGTAAGAGCGGCGGCAGCCGCGGGGACAAGACTGCAGTCTCAGATCCAAGGAATCGTAGGTTCAATCCCATTGCCGTGCACTTTTTTTTTTTTAATATTCATATTTTTATATGCTAATCGTAGACTCATAATGCTAAAACAAATTTTCAACTAACGGGAAATACATTTCAATGTAATTTTGCAATTTTATACCCATCTTTCCGGACCATGGAATACACGAGAAATATACGAGTGGTTTACACGTGGTTTACACGTATTCGGTGTAGAGATGGACGCTAAAACCAAAAGTTTGGTATCCACCGGAACCACGTGTCTCAGGCGGACATCGTACCCACAAATTCCTAGTCGAATACACGTTGATAAAACACGTTGATTCCACTACATATCAACCACTGTGTGTTTATTGGGTGGTTGAACATTTTACCATAATTTTGTGATACCTTTAACTATGTTCAGTCAAATTTTCAAGTAAATCGAGTAAACCCTAAGAAAATTTCTTTAAACGCGCCTCACGAACAATCAAAAATCAATCAGGGTCTGAAACTCTTGAAAACTCATTGCAAGGTAGTAAGGAACGAGATTCTTGATGGACGTCAAATTCGCCGACCCTTGGCCGAAACCTGTCTCGCATCGCGTGGAATACCTCATATGTCTGTCATCTTTTATTCATGTTACTGGATAAATAATGACGAGTAAGGTACTTCTCAAAATAATCAATGTCGAATTATAATTCACAGAAAATTGGAAATCCCCGAGTTCACGCCAACAGAAGTGTTGGACGAAGTGATGCCGGGAGACAATACCCTGTAAGTTTCTCCGATTGAAATTTAGACAATGAAAAACGGAATCGCATTAATTTGTTTTTTTCGTCAATAAATTACAGGAACATCGTTGGTTTCATTGATGCCGTTTTAGGCAGTGAAATTGTTGGTAAGAAGAGGCGGTTAAGTCTGTTCAAATTTATACTCAAGAATAACGATGGGACGAAAATCACTGTACTGATGTGGGAGGATCAAATTCAGCAATACGAAAGATCCATCATCTACCACGAGGTAAAAATGTTTCTATGAATATTTCGTAACCAAATTTTATGAAAAATTCTTCAATTGCTCTTTCAACTTCAATATACTTACAAAACAACTTCGATATCCCTATAAATATGATGGAGAAAACTTGCATTGCATTAATGTCTGCCAGCGCTAGCTGCGCCGGGAGTAGGTAACGTCCTTAACTAATTATACACTATGACTAACTGTTAGATACCCTGCAATTCGATAGTATTCAATCTACGCCTTGTCACCGTATATATTGCGAGTCTGGAAAAATGAAAAAGTTAGATACGACCGTATACTTTCAGCATTTCAATTTATTTATTCGACTTTTGAATTGAAACCTTTTTCCATTGAATTTATTTTATATACATTACAGATAGTGGAATTACAAAATGTGAAGGCGCTGCCGCTTGATCCTCTTTTCAACCGAAGGAAAGAAGGATACGCTAATTTTGACCTCTCAATTCAACGTAACACCAAGTTGATTTTCCATGGAGTCTTCAATGCTGCTTCGATTGTAGCGATCGTGATCGATACTGTCCCGATTAAATACGCAGCTGCGTACGAGGGTTCGAATGGTTGGTAAAATTCAATTCAATGTGAATTTGTTTTCATATTTATCAACTATCACCTGGTAATTGTTTCCTGTTTTGAGTTCGCTCTCATGCTAGTGCATCTTGCTTATTGAGTTCAGTTCCAACTAAAGCACAAAACATTTGTTTGCAGCTGTCGAAGGCTATCTCAGCGCGGAATTCAGCCGAGTGACCACCGGTAGCGGTGGCTGTTCGTATGCCACTGGTGCCATATCCGACGGCCAATACAAATTGCGGGTGCAAGTGGCCAATTTTATGCAAACTGCAGCCACCACCACGTTGGGCACGAATGTCAAAATTACCGGACATCTGAAAAAAGACAAATGTGTGTAATCTTCGTATATTATTTTCAGGGACTATTTGATTCGAATAATCTTCAATGTTATCTTTTTGTTCTAGTTGGAACTGTATACTTACAAATTGAAGACGTGACCTCGATCGTAAAGATTTCGGATGAAAAATTGGACAACGTGCAACTAAAGAACTGCTTCAGAGCACCGCTGAATATCCTTCCTCCGACAGCAAAGAACTAAATATTGTCTCAAAGTCGTCGTATGGATGGTAAATGACCCACTATTTGTGGATGGCAAATGACCCACAAATAGTACGACGACTTTCAGACAACATTTAGTTCTGTGCTGTCTGGGTATTTCCAATATTTCTCAATTTTTCTCTGCTCTCTGCTAAGTTTTTTCTCTGAGGGATCCGCATGGAATCATAAGTTGTCCAGTCTTACGCATAAAAATAAAATATAATAAGTTCAGTTAAGATAAGTTCAATAAGATAAGTTCATTTTTTTTATTACATAAAAATAAACGACGTCTTTGCATGTGTTCTATGAAAAAAAAAACTTCTGTCATCCCTATGGAAAAATAAATGTTATTGCTCGCTCGGTCGAAATTCCTTATTACATTTCTAATTCTGACAGAAGCTCTGACAGTTCTCAGCTCAGTTCAAACTCTGATAGGTCTGACAGCTCTCACTATCATCTCACTTCAGACTCAGCTGGATTCATATGAGAGGTTAATCGTCAGCGTCGCAGATTTCATGATCACAGATGATTTTTCGCATCGCAATTTCTTACTTATCGCAGTTTGGTATAAGATTATTATTGCAGATCCTCGCATCGCAATTTCGTACCCATTGCAGTTTCGTATAAGAGGTTAATCGTCAGCATCGCAAATTGCTAACCTCGCAATACCATTCTGACAGAAGGTCTGACAGCTCTCACTATCATCTCACTTCAGACTCAGTCCTGACAGCTAGATTCATCTGAGAGGTTATTCGTCAGCGTCGCAGATTATTTTATAATCATATGAGAGGTTACGCGTCAGCGTTGCAGATTATTATTTTATTGGTATAAGATTATTATTGCAGATCCTCGCATCGCAATTTCGTACCCATCGCAGTTTCGTATAAGAGGTTAATCGTCAGCATCGCAAATTGCTAACCTCGCAATACCATTCTGACAGAAGGTCTGACAGCTCTCACTATCATCTCACTTCAGACTCAGCTGCTGGATTCATATGAGAGGTTAATCGTCAGCGTCGCAGATTTCATGATCGCAGATGATTTTTCGCATCGCAATTTCTTACTTATCGGAGTTTGGTATAAGATTATTATTGCAGATCCTCGCATCGCAATTTCGTACCCATTGCAGTTTCGTATAAGAGGTTAATCGTCAGCATCGCAAATTGCTGACCTCGCAATACCATTCTGACAGAGCAAATTGCTAACCTCGCAATACCATTCTGACAGAAGGTCTGACAGCTCTCACTATCATCTCACTTCAGACTCAGCAGATCCTTTTTCGCATCGCAATTTCGTACTCATCGCAGTTTCGTGTAAGAGATTAATCGACAGCATCGCTAATTGCTCACCTCAGACCAAACTCGACCCGCGCAGCCAATCGCAGCGGGAATAAAGCGGTGACATCGAACGGGCGCGCAACAGGCGCTAATTCGACCAGCAGGCGAGAATTCGACCATAATTCGACCATCGGCCGCGTTCGGTCGTGACACCAACTTTTTACTAAAGGGACTAGCATCGCACGCGCGCGCTGCGCGCGCGCCTCATTCCACGTTAATTGCCCTAATATATACGTTTATTTATTCCAACATCAATAGCAGTTTGCAGTTTATTTACAGTCAAGAAGCGAGACATATTTCGACAGGATCGCAAACATCGACCGTCGGCGGCGTTCGGGGTGGGACATGAACTTTTTACTAAGGGGACTAGCATCGCACGCGCGCGCTTCGCGCGCGCCGCATTGCATTTTCACCTAACATCGTATTTGCTGTACAATGAAAAAAAAATGTTCCTCACATATACAAGTAAAAAATCATTTGACGGTTTGAGTTGTTCATCTGCATGATAATCTCATCGATCTATATGTCATTTGTGGGCGTATGAAATGCTTTTTCCGTACTCGTCACTCGTCGTCAATTTTTTCGATGTGGCGCAGTCTTTACTGTTAGGTGCGAAATAATTAGTTTATCGATCGATGGATCCATGATTACCTTTCATGGTGGCGCATTCTATACTCTTCTTGTTAAACTTTATTTTCATGGATTAAATTTACAATGTAGTGGTTTTCACTCGCATAATAGCAACATAGCATTCGCGTTCATTCGAAAGATTCTAACGCCTTTTGTTTATTGTTGCTACGTGACAAGTTTATTATTTTTTCACAATAGTATATTACGATACTAGTGCAAAAGGTTTGTTTTCGCACGAGTGGGAGGTTTGTCGCCCGAGCAAAGCGAGGGTGACAATCTCACGAGTGGAAAAACGACTTTTGCACATGTATCGAACCAAATTTTATATCACAAACGTGGGTGAAGTCCGATTATACGCACGCTCGCGTGCGTAAAGTCGCACTTTACGCACGGAGTGATATAAAATAAATTATCGACAACTCTCTGTGTAAGTATAAATTTTATTACTATTTCCTTATCGATTATTAATGAGAGATTCGCATGTTTAAACAGTTTGTTTATTATTACAACCATTTATTTCATCCAACAGTAGAAATACTTCCGAAATGCCACCCACTAACAACAAGATGCTGAAAGGGTCGAGGGGCAGTTCGACTCGCTGTTCAGCGTAAGTATTTTTCTCATTATTTTCTCATCTCATTTTCAAAATAATAAAGAGGGATAAAATCTTCCATAAAAGCACTAAAAAAAAGTCCACTGTGAATATTTCAATGCTCCTGTTTTTAATTAAAAATTACTTCCTGCTCACGCGGTGGGCAGAAGTGTACTTTCGGTACAGATGTGGTGAAAAAAAGTATACCGCACACGGGAGGGAAAAAGGATATCCCAAAATGCGCTTTAGACACCCTTGGCTTCGGCCCGGGTGTCGATTTCACGCATAGTTTGGAAAAGCCTGCTTTTTCTCTCTCGGTGCGTGATATACTATTTTTTCATTACGCCGTGCAGAAAAGTGCCTTTTCGTAACACCTGCATGGGAAATTCGGCTCCGCGCACTGTAGAGGGTGCGCGAAATGGCTGATTCCCTTACCGGCCGAGAGCAATGCCGGAATGTGGACATTCCCGCACTCCGTGCCGGAATGTCCACATTCCAGCAGTGTCCTCGGTCGGTAAGAGGATCAGCTATCTCGCACATTCTCCACATTCCGCGAAGTCAGACTTTCCATATCAGGTTTTATACTAAAAACAGGATGTGGATCTCGTGCGGGTTGGCGATTCCTAACTCGTGTGAATGCCGACACTCGCCTTCGGCTCGTCCGGCATACCTCACACTCGTCCGGAATCGCCAACTTCCCGCACTTGATGCACAATATACTATTATATGCACGCAAGCGTGTATATAATCGCACTTTACGCACGTTTGTGATAACAAATTTGGTTCGATACACGTGAAAAATTTGTTTTTACACTCGTGAGATTGTCGCCCGAGCGAACTCTCACTCGTGTCAACAAAAATTTTTCGCTCTAGTATCGAAATGTACTAATTCGTTCAGTCAATGGGTTGATGTAAGATTGTTGCATTATAGCGTGTGAAAGAAATAGGTAGATTTCTGGCAATAAGCTACCGATAGTGATTGCATTCTTGTTTTTCCTATCCATTGATCGTATATCGATTCATTCTCTATTTAATTGTTTCGTCTTTTCCTGACTCTAATGATTTTAATTTCTTTTCTGTCAGATCATCGTCTGAACCTTCGCCAAATGCTGAAGCTGTTGTCAATACTGTATCTGTGGAAAAGTTTCCGTAAGTTTCGCCTGAGTTGAATATTTACATTAGGGTGGCAATATTTTGACCTCAATTTTTCCATTTCAAGTTTCACTCTAACAAATGATCATTTTTACCAAGAAAACAAACCCCTTCATGGATGAACGTGATCGTAAAATTTTTAGAGGTTGCTCAACGGGGTAAAAAAATCGAACTTTCACTTGAAACCGGTTTTTCAACTTTCTTATTATACTGCCACCTTAATCTACATCTTATCAATCATCTCACGTAAATTGTAACTTATATAAAACCTGAAATCCCTGAATTTACGGCAACCTTAATTGTTTCGACTTTTCCTGACTCTAATGATTTTAATTTTTTTTCTCTTAGATCATCGTCTGAACCTCCGCCGAATACTGAAACTGTTGTCGATGCTGTGTCTGTGGAAAGGTTTCCGTAAGTTTCGCTTGATTTGAATATTTACATTAGGGTGGCAATATTTTGATCTCAATTTTTCAATTTCAAGTCTCACTCCAACAAATGATCGTTTTTACCAAGAAAACAAACCCCTTCATAGATGAACGTAATCGTAAAATTTTTAGAGGTTGCTCAACGGGGTAAAAAAGTCGAGCTTTCACTTGAAAACGGTTTTTCAACTTTCTTATTATACTGCCACCCTAATCTACATCTTATGTATCAATCATCTCACGTAAATTGTAACTTACAGAAAACCTGAAATCCCTGAATTTACGGCAACCGAAATACTCGACGAAGTGACGCCGGGAGATAACACTTTGTAAGTTTCTCCGATTTACAATCAGACCATAGAAAATTGAATCGATTCAAATTTTGTTTTGTTTTTGTTAATAAATTACAGGAACATCGTCGGTTACGTAGATGCTATTTTGGGTAGCCAAACCGTCGGCAAAAAAAGGCGGTTGGATTTATTTAAATTTGTTCTTAACAATGATGATGGGACCAAAATTACGGTTCTCCTGTGGGAAGATCAAATTCAAACGTACGAGCGATCAATCATCTACCATGGGGTGAGTGTCTCTACGAATGTATGAATAATGTATCAAATAAACTAAATTTATCTAATTACCTTGTAATTGTAAACAGAAACGGTACGCTCTTCCAATTCTTATAATAACAAAAAGAAGTGTGTATAACACAATCCTTTCAGCAGTTTTTGAATAATGGTAATATGGGCTAACAATACTAAATTTTTTTCTTAGTTTTTTCTAATTTCAACGCGAACAAAATTATGATACGTTGGCTAGTAGAGTATTGTACTTCATTTTTCCACCTTGAATCTTGCCTTTTCTGGCTTATATACCGATCGTATACTGTTAGGCACATAATATGTTTTCTGAACATTTATTCGCAGATACTGGAGTTACAAAACGTAAAGGCGCTGCCCCTTGATCCGTTGTTCAACCCTCGTAAAGATGGTTTTGCTAACTTCGATCTCTCAGTCCAACGAAATACAAAATTGATTTTTCACGGAGTCTGGAACCTTGTTACGAGTAAGACGGTGGTGATTGAAACTGTTCCAATTAAGTACGCAGCTGCGTACAAGGGATCGAGCGGTGTGTAAAATTTAATTCAATATGTAAAGTCATTGTCATTGCTCTTGTGCTGATGAATTTTGATCGTCGTGTTCAGTTTCACGTTTCATATAGCTATGTATACTTATTTTGTCCCTAATATCAGATCAACCTCTAGGTTGATTTTTTTCCATCTCGTTTTTTTTTATAGATTAATTTTTTTTGCCATCTATGTTTCTGTCTTTCCTTCATGACCTATCTATGATTTTTAATATTTCTACTGTATTTTATTTTTGAAATCGCACAATTACCTTTATCTTCGATTATTACTTGAAACAAAAGATTCATACATACATACGTACATACATACATCTATACTATAGATCGATACATACATACATTCATTTCCTGTTCTACATTACATACAATCAGCCTACGACTGAAGAATAAACATTTGTTTGCAGTTGTCGAAGGGTACATCAGCGCAGATTTCAGCAACGTTACTACCGGCAGCGGTGGGTGTTCTTACGCAACGGGTGCCATATCGGATGGCCAATATAAATTGCGAGTACAGGTTGCGAACTTCGCACCATCCACAGAAATTACGTTGGGTACACATATAAAAATCACTGGAATCTTGAAAGAAGATAAATGTTTGTAATTTTATTCATTCTTTTGCCGCACTATTTGATTCAAATAATTTTTGATTTTTGACACTGATATCTTTTTGTTACAGTTGGAACTGTGTATTTGCAAACGGAAAACGTGATGTCGCTCGTAAAGCTATCCGATGACAAATTGGATCGTATTCAGTTGAAGAACTGCTTTCGGGCACCATTAAAAGTTCTATCTCCAGTTTAAAACTTCTATTGCATGCCTTCTCCTATTGTATGCATGCAATAGTTTCAAACTGCTCTAATTAGCTGGCTTAAACCATTCAGTAACATCAAGTATTACATAACACCTCCATCTTAACCTAATTTCCTGACAGTTACGGTTCGTTCGAATAATGATTCTTACTCGATTTGAGGGAAACATTCAATGTCAATCATAAGTTTTATAGTTTCAGTTTTGACATGTTTCAGTTTTGACATGACATGACTTTTTGTTGGTTTGAATGATTTTCACCTGACTTGAGGGTATCATTCAATATTTAATCATAAGTTGTTCAGTTTCAGTTTTTCAGCTAAGAATTACATTAGGTCGTGTTACATGGATTCCACGCCAACTCGAGCAATGATTTTCCCTCATCATGTTTTATTCGATTCATTCATAATTTCCCATATTTTTTTATTTTCCTTATCTATTGCTCACAAAAGTACAGTTTAGTCGCATTGAAACTTTGTAAAAAATCCATTAACACTATCTTTACGAATCATTTTTATATATCCAAAATGAATAATGAAAATTTATTTCACTTTCAGAATTTTGAGGGAAAATCATTGGTCGAGTTGGTTATTTATTTTTCTCAAATATGCAATAAACCATTTCCTGACCACACAATAGTTGTTTTCTGACTCAAAATGTTGAATAATGTATGATATATACCAAAATCTTTGGTGAAGGGATTTTAAATGAAGACCCATCGGCAGATAAATTATTTTCCTGTTTTGTTCACACCCTATATGCTCAAACAACATGCTATTAAAATCGGTTCGCACAATCTCTCGTATGCGTTTCCTTTATAGTTAGTTACCATAGTCGTTGTTTTGTTGAATAAACAACGCCCATACATTCATTGCAATCAATTCTTTGAAAAATTTAAAAAAAATTCTATCCTAAAATCTCGCAAAGCTACGGAAAAATGAAAGAGAAAATACCGCCGGTATTATTTATCGTACCGTATGATAAGAAACTGTGAGTATGCAATAACATTATTCCTAAATTTTGCATACGTCAAAGCCTGTTGAGCAATTTTTATCGTGAAATGTTTTTTTTTCGCAGTGTTGGATCGGTTGCGGCGCGAGAAGTGGCTCACGGTTCTAACCACTATAATTATATGTATTCGACGAAAAAACATTTTTTCCCTCGCAAGTGTCGCTTTCGTAGTTTGTATCTCAAGTAAAATAATTATCATCATTCTAATGAACTGATACACATTTATTCATTTTGAATATTATTTTACTCAACTGAGCTCATTTGTATATAATTCCTTGTAAACATGGTTCTTTATTTTATTCTCATATCCACTTCGATGATTATCTTTCAAGAAAATCTTCAATGATTTCCACGAACGTACCCTAGAACATGCGACATATAGTTGACCATGATTGAAAACGTCTCTTCGAAGGTCAATTCCAATTTTTTCAAAAGTTTGTCCTTGCGCCTTATTAATAGTCATTGCAAATGCGAGTTTTATTGGAAATTGTCTCCGTTTGAAAGTGAAGGGATATGCGTCTTGGCAGTATAATGTAATTCGATTTAAAAATACAATCTCTCCTGCTTGGTCACCTGTTAGAATTTTGCATCGCAATAAGTGATTTCCAAGTTGCAATACCAATAACCTCGTGCCATTGCAAAGACCTTCATTCATACTCAAGTTCCTAATGAGCATAACTATACTATTTGCCCGTAAACGCAATTCATGTGGCGGTAATGATGGTGGAGATAAACTGTTTAAGTATTCCGGTAGAATGACCTCGCCAATGTTGTCGTCACCACAGTTTTCGATACTATTTACACTTGTGTATATTTTTTCGGTCGATTCATCTAGTAATTTGATGACTTCTTTGTTTATTTCTTCAACATCCGCATTCCTTGCAGAAAGTATAGCGCACTCTGCTGCTTGCTCATAACGTTTGTTCTTCATATGGTCACCATATATTGTTTCAACTATGTTTATGTCATCATTAATTATACAATCCGCTGGAAATTGCACATAATCATCCGCATCGTTTAACGTTCCATTTCCAAGATTCAAGAGAAATGTTGAAAATTCTATTTCTTGCGGTAAAACACGCATATTTTCCGTCAAGGAAGTGATTTTAAAATGTGTCCACAGTGAGCTGAATTTTATAGACAAGTTAATAGTTTCACTGCGCGTTCCGCGTATTTTGACCGGAAGCAGTTGTCTGAAATCTCCACCTAAAAGTATAATTTTTCCACCAAATGGTACATCTTTTTCCATAATATCACGTAGTAATCGGTCCATGATCTCTAAAGCATATCGCGGTGCCATTGGAGCTTCGTCCCAAATAAAAATATCTACTCTTTTCAAAAATTCGCCGTCCTTAGACTGTACCTTAATGTTAGAAGTTGAATCTGCATACAGGGGTACAGGTAATCCT
>JAEUYN010001015.1:67009-82172 GCA_018257835.1 Euura lappo | reverse complement strand
AAAAATTTGATAAAAATATTGGTAGTTAAAAACAGAAGGTCGTGAGCGCCGTTCTTGTTTTTTTTTATTTTTCATGATTTTTTTAAATAGCTGTAAAAACTCGTAAAACGCAAAGATAAATTGAAAGAACGAACATTTAAAAAAATTCGATAAAAAATATTGGTAGTTAAAAGCAGAAGGTCGTAAGCGCCATTTTGATTTTTTTTATTTCTCATGATTTTTTTTTTTTAAATAGCTGTAAAAACTCGTAAAACGCAAAGATAAATTGAAAGAACGACCATTTAAAAAAAATTCGATAAAAAATATTGGTAGTTAAAAGCAGAAGGTCGTGAGCGCCATTTGGATTTTTTTTATTTCTCACGATTTTCTTGATATAGCTGTAAAAACTCGTGAAACGCAAAGATAAATTGAAAGAACGAACATTTAAAAAAATTCGATAAAAAATATTGGTAGTTAAAAGCAGAAGGTCGTGAGTGCCATTTTGATTTTTTTTATTTCTCATGATTTTTTTTAAATAGCTGTACAAACTCGTAAAACGCAAAGATAAATTGAAAGAACGACCATTTAAAAAAATTCGATAAAAAATATTGGTAGATGAAAGCAGAAGGTCGTGAGTGCCATTTTGATTTTTTTTATTTCTCATGATTTTTTTTTAAATAGCTGTAAAAACTCGTAAAACGCAAAGATAAATTGAAAGAACGACCATTTAAAAAAATTCGATAAAAAATATTGGTAGTTAAAAGCAGAAGGTCGTGAGCGCCATTTGGATTTTTTTATTTCTCACGATTTATTAAAATTATAGTTGTAAAAACTCGTGAAACGCAAAGATAGATTGAAAAAACGACCATTTAAAAAAATTCGATACAAAATATTGGTAGTTAAAAGCAGAAGGTCGTGAGCGCCATTTTGATTTCTTTTATTTCTCACGATTTTTTTAAATAGCTGTAAAACCTCGTAAAAGGCAAAGATAAATTGAAAGAACGACCATTTAAAAAAATTCGATAAAAAATATTGGTAGTTAAAAGCAGAAGGTCGTGAGCGCCATTTGGATTTTTTTATTTCTCACGAGTTTTTCAAATAGCTGTAAAAACTCGTAAAGCGCAAGGATAAATCGGAAATACGACCATTTAAAAAAATTCGATAAGAAATATTGGTAGTTAAAAGCAGAAGGTCGTGAGCGCCATTTGGATTTTTTTTATTTCTCACGATTTTTTCAAATAGCTGTAAAATCTCGTAAAACGCAGAGATAAATTGAAAGAACGACAGTTAAAAAAAATTCGATAAAAAATATTGGTAGTTAAAAGCAGAAGGTCGTATCCGCCCAACTTACGACCTTTTGCACTTACATTTTTCGATCTCGTAATTTCAATTGATCTATACGTTTCGAACGTTTTCAGAGCGATTGGCGTGAAAAAAAAAATTATACGACTCTATGCCATTATAAACAGCAAAACGTCGTATAATGGCGCTTACGTCCTTATGTCATTAGACACGCGACATACGTTACCAATTTTTTGTTCATCGCCTACGTTAAGTTATCGACGTGGTAGGGGTCTCTCTGCTGTGTATAAATACGACGGATCGGACGAATTCTAACCAGAAACCTATTTCTAACGAAGTAAGTGGCTACCTTCAACATGAACAAGATCGTCTGTCTTCTCGTCGCCTCGTTGGTGTGCGTGGGTGTTGCCAGCGGTAAGTTGCAGATACTGATCTATTTTCCAATACAACGAAACCTCACTTATACTTATTTCAATCGGGTACGCTAGAAAATACATACGGGGCATTCCACGCCAACTAGACCAGTGTTAAACCCCGACAATCTCAAAATCCTTCCATGTTGTTTTCCAACATTCTACTCAGTAAAAAACGAACAGATGGTCGGGGTTTATTACTGGTCGAGTTGGCGTGGAATGCCCTATAGATATAAGTGAGAATAACGTAAAAAAAAAAAACTAATCAAGAGTCAAGTGGTTCGATAGCTTCCACGTCAGCATTGCAATCATTCAGACACACACATCATCAACAGGTGAAAAAAAAACCTGTTTTGTAGATAAACGTAGAAATATTTTTGCATCAAGGAGTAAAATATTCTCGATACAGCAAGGATACAATATTCAAACTGAGAATATTTGAATTATTGATTTCAATTCCAACAGCCAAACTGGAACTCATGGACGTATATCGAAAGCAATCAACTTTTGAAGTGTTGTGTCACGAAATATTTAACAGCACACTTAACATTTTGTAGCACGTATGTTCTGCAGGTGGTAAGATTCATTGAATCGTTAAAAATAAAAACTATGCGTACGTCATCACGATATAGATAAAATGTGTTTTTTGAACGTTATGTTCTTCGTTTGGAACCATTTTATTCACTACATTTTATGCTACACGGAATGTTCAAACCATTTTCAACATGTCAGGTTCCACTCGATTCGTCAAGTATTGTCATGATATCCTGATTTTTGTTTCAGGAGTCGATCCAACCCCGGCTGCCATCAACAGTGAGTTAAAGATACAGAGATTTTCGATAATGACAGATATTCACTTGTTGTTCGAATTTAGCTCAAGCGAGTCGAGCACCGCGGAATGACGACTTAATCACAGTCCTCTTTACTTAAATTTCAGATGACGTGGGAATTGTCAACGCCCGACTGTCAGCACTTGCGCGTGATGTTAGACAGATGACCGCCGGTAAGTTCAAAACAATGTCACCCAATGAAGATATTCAAGTCATAGCTACTAAGACATGCGTCAAATATTGACAAAGTACAATAGTGTCATGATGTACCTATTTTATTTTCAGATCCGGAATCCGGGTTGCAGATCGAAGACGCTAGTAAGTGATAAGTGGATACACTTACTTGACCAATTCATACGTCTACCAAAACGCTCGAATTATCTTTGTCTCCGTATTCTGGAATATCATTTCGTATGATATTCAGGACCTCTCTATTTCTATTTCAGATAAATTGACGAAAGCCAGAGCCTATCTCTCAAACGCTATAGTTCCTATCCTAGCTGGTAAGAAGGGTGAGTTGAAGACGACTTTTACACTTTAAGCATGGTTTTGTGATCTACTGTTCGCTTCACATATCAGGGTGAAGTCGAGAAATTGTTTTCATTGACCAAGATTTTCTATTTTGATTCTTCATATTTCATTATTTTTTTCACCTATTGCCATTATATCATGCGTCAATTGGTGAATTTCCACTCTGTCACGATACGCCTATTTTATTTTCAGGAAGCAATTTCCTGACCAACCAAGACGCTAGTAAGTATAAAATGGATACACTTACTTGACCAATTTATACGTCTACCAAAACGCCTGAAATATGTTTGTCTGCGTATTCTGAAAATCATTTAGTTTGATATTCAGGACCCCTATTTCTATTTCAGTTAAATTGACGAAAGCCGAGACTACTTGGCGACGCTATAGTTTCTATCCTAGCTGGTAAGAAGGGTGAGTTGAAGACGACTTTTACCCTTAAGCATTTTAGATCTGCTGTTCGCTTCACATATCAGGGTGAAGTCGAGAAATTGTTTTAATTGACCAATATATTCTATTTTGATTCTTCATATTTCATGATGGCACAGGCATTAAAAAGTCAATTTTTGACGCCTGTTTTCGTTTCGGCAAATGGCACTTTATACCGCTAAGTTCAAAGTTGCGGTATAAAGTCTTTATTCCGCAACTTTGATGCGCAGTTCGTAGTGCGCATGTCAAAGTTGCGGAATAAAGTCTTTATACCGCAGGTTACCCCATCTCTATACGCAGTTCGTGCGGAACTCAACTGGCGTCAAAGTGACTATTAATGCCTTTTCCGTAAAAAATATTGTATGGGGCGCGCGCAGAAAGTAACTGTTCAGCAAGGTTATGTTTTTAGTACGAGCCGTTGGGTTTACCTGGCGAGCCGAAGGCGAGCCTTGTAAAGCAACGGCGAGTTGTTCAGCAAGGTTGAGCTTTAGTACTCGCCGTTGCTTTACAAGGCTCGCCTTCGGCTCGCCAGGTAAACCCAACGGCTCGTACGAAAAACATAACCTTGCCGAATAAACAGTTACTTTCGGCGCAGGCCACATAAATATCTATTTTTCACCTATTGCCATTATATCGCGTCAATTGGTCAATTTACACTCTGTCATGATACGCCTATTTCAGTAAACAGAGCAGAAGTTTCGCTAAATTCGGAGTAAGTGACACTATCTTTGAAAAATACATCAAGCCTAGCTTGATTTTCATCCAGCTGTTGTTAGAATCCGAGGAGAGTCGAAGACGACTTGATCATAACCTCTGTATTCCAATTTCAGGTTCTGTCACGGTAGTAGAAGTCAGAATGATAACCTGTTCGGCAAAAAACTAGAGCGGAAGCCGGAAGTGAGTTGAAGACGATTGTGCCCATCTAGAATATCGCGCATCAATTAGCACTTGGAAATTGTCTAAATTATTCAGGTAATTTTTAATTTCCAGATACCACAACTCGTGGACGAGCTGCTTTGACCAAAATTATTAGTTCATTCGACGTAATGAAAACGTAGTCGATTCGATTTTGGCTGATCCTACCGCGGCTGCCCCTAGTAAGTTGGAAACAATCGTACCATTAGAAATTTAATTGTCATACTGAGATCTATCGTTTGCTACAAACCAAATTTCAATGAGACTTTCATAAATTGATCTATTTTCTTAGCTTCCAGTTAGGCAAACGTATTTGATACTCAACATTCGATCCCTGATTTCAATTGTACCACCTGCACCAGTTTAGTACTGATAAACTACGATCCTGAATATTTTTACTTTTTATATTATTTCCAACATCAACTAAAATATGATGATTTCTTAAATTATACTTTCAGTGTGTTCTGGTTATTGCCATTGAATCGTTATTTCACTTTCTCAAGAAGATCCCTTTCTCAGGAAAATCATAAATCCCATGCCAGTCCAGCTGAACCGAATTTTCCAATACAATGAAACCTCACTTATACTTACTACAATCAGGTTTGCTAGAAAATACATACATATAAGTGAGAATAACGTAACAAAAAAAAAAACTCATTGAGAGTCAAGTGGTTCGATAGCTTCCACGTCAGCATTACAATTATTCACACACATCATCAACAGGTGAAAAAAACCTGTTCTGTAGATAAACGTAGAAATATTTTTGCATCAAGGAGTAAAATATTCTCGATACAACAAGGATACAATATTCAAACTGAGAATATTTGAATTATTGATTTCAATTCCAACAGCCAAACTGGAACTCATGGACGTATATCGAAAGCAATCAATTTTTCAAGTATTGTGTCTCGAAATATTTAACAGCATACTTATTTTGTTATGCCTACATTTTCGTATCACAGAAAGTAAAATTTAAAACCGTAAAATGGTACCGAAGTGGAAAATCGACCATTCATCGAACTCATGTATATCAAGAGCAATCAACTTTTGAAGTGTTGTGTCACGAAATATTTAACAGCACACTTAACATTTTGTAGCACGTATGTTCTGCAGGTGGTAAGATTCATTGAATCGTTAAAAATAAAAACTATGCGTACGTCGTCACGATATAGATAAAATGTGGTTTTTGAACGTTATGCTCTTTGTTTGGAACCATTTTATTCTCTACATTTTATGCTACACGGAATGTTCAAACCATTTTCAACATGTCAGGTTCCACTCGATTCGTCAAGTATTGTCATGATATCCTGATTTTTGTTTCAGGAGTCGATCCAACCCCGGCTGCCAGAATCAGCAGTAAGTTAAAGATACAGAGATTTTCGATAATGACAGATATTCACTTGTTGTTCGAATTTAGCTCAAGCCAGTCGAGCACCGCGGAATGACGACTTAATCACAGTCCTCTTTACTTAAATTTCAGATGACGTGAAAACTGTCAAAGGCAATCTGGAAGAACATGCGATTTATGTTGAACAGATGTCCGACAGTAAGTTCAAAACAATGTCACCCAATGAAGATATTCAAGTCATAGCTACTAAGACATGCGTCAAATATTGACAAAGTACAATAGTGTCATGATGTACCTATTTTATTTTGCAGGTAGTGATTCCCAGCTGAACACCGGAGACGCTGGTAAGTGATAAGTGGTACACTTACACTTACTTGACCAATTTATACGTCTACCAAAACGCTCGAATTATCTTTGTCTCCGTATTCTGGAAAATCATTCCGTTTGATATTCAGGACCTCTCTATTTCTATTTCAGCTACTTTGAGGAATGCCGGAAACTATTTTCAAAGAGCTGTAGCTTCTATCCTGAGTGGTAACGGCACCGGTGAGTTGAATACGACTTTTACCATTCAAAAATATTTTTGTGATCTACTGTTCGCTTCACATATCAGGGTGAAGTCGAGAAATTGTTTTAATTGACCGAGATTTTCTATTTTGATTCTTCATATTTCATTCTTTTTTTCACTTATTGCCAGTATATCATGCGTCAATTGGTGAATTTCCACTCTGTCATGATACGCCTATTTTATTTTCAGGAAACAAAGGAGTAATTTTTGCCGGATTCATGCGTAAGTGACACTCATTCGAAAAATATACATCAAGCCTTGCTTGATTTTCATCCAGCTGTTGTTAGAACTGAGTGAGAGTCGAAGACGACTTGATCATAACCTCTGTATTCCAATTTCAGAATATGTCACCCCAGTAAAATCTAAAATGATAATCTATTTGCGAACAAGGGGACGTGAGTTGAAGACGACTGTGCCCATCTAGAATATCGCGCCTCAATTAGCACTTGAAAATTGTCTAAATTATTGAGGTATCTTTTAATTTCCAGATACCAGCACTAACATCAACAATGATGTGACCATTACAAATTAAGCATTCACCTTACTCCGGAAAAGAGGCGATGCCTTTTTGGATCGTGCTTTCGCGGTTGTCCCTAGTAAGTTGGAAACAATCGTACCATTAGAAATATAATTGTCATACTGAGATCTATCGTTTGCTACAAACCAAATTCCAATGAGGCTTTCATAAATTGATCTATTTCCTCAGCCTCCAGTTAGGCAAACGTATTTGATACTCAACATTCGATCCCTGATTTCAATTGTACCACCAGTTTAGTACTGCTAAACTACGATCCTGAATATTTTGACTTTTTATATTATTTCCAACATCAACTAAAATATGATGATTCCTTAAATTATACTTTCAATGTGTTCTGGTAATTGCCATTGAATCGTAATTTCACTTTCTCAGGTGGATAATCATAAATCCCATGCCAGTCCAGCTGAACCGAAGCAGCGGAAGAGACTATTGGTGAGTGTCATCGACAGTATCACCTGATACGAAGATGCTGAATATATTTATTCACTAATTTTGGTGAATCTATTCGCAGGCCACTTCTTAGCAGCTATCGCGGAGCGGAATATTCGGAACCGCTTTTGCTAATCTGAAGAACTTTTTGTGGAAGAACGTAAATCATCTGCTGGACGAGAGACTACCACTTTCTTCCAGCACGTCTTCCAATTGATTACTGAATATGTATATGTATACCAGTGAGAATAATGTAAAGCTGCATAAGATTGTGAGCAATAAAAATCAATTTCGAAAATATTCATTCGCTGTATCGTATAAATTTTCCATTTCCCAACACAGATTCCGAATACAAAAGAATAAAGACATTCAGAGGCCCTTATAAAAAAGATTACTTTTTCCTTCCGAGTCACGTGACGTGTGAAAAGGTTTTTTTATTTGCAACACCTGCATGAAAAGTTTGATTCCGTTCGGACCGCTAAACCGATTTGAAATTTGCAAGGCATACCGTTCTTATTCCGAGGCTGTGCCAATAAAGTTTTCAAACGTCGCTCGCTAACCATGTTTAAATACAAAATGCCCGTGAGGAATATTACGATACAGATATACAGAATTAGTCACTGATTATCCGAAAATAGTGATTCAAAAACCGAAAGACGTTCAGAATGATATCCAAACGAGAAGAGTCGGTGCCTCCCCCGTGCACCCCTTCCATGGTTAAAGACATGACATGATTTTTCCGCTCAAAATTAAGTCACCTTATGGCATCAACGGCCTTCGATAATCTTCAGTCATTTCGTATCTAGATATGGTATAGAGGACATTTCAATGACGGGATTCGTTTACCCCGATTGTCGAGTCTGATATTGTATTCATATTGTATTGACGCAAGTACTTGAATCGTTAATTCGTGATCACTTCTGAATATTCAATAAAGTTTTATCATCGCCTGTACCTTATTGATACAGTTGTGCATCGTGGACTACGAATACCTAAATTCAAATATTATTTTGTTCAGAGGTGGATGCCTAATAGGCGTTCACATCATCTGAATTTAACAAAAATTTCTTGACGTTCATCATTCTTTGTCACATTTTGTGCATTTTTTTTCACTTGCATTCCCTCAAAATCCGAAGAGAGATTTCAAGAATTCAGAAAATCAACCGAATGACGCACATTATCTTGAAAATCGGAAAAACTCATTTTCTTAAAAATGAAACTTCTTTTTCCAATAAATATTTCACACAATATGTGGGATGATATAATTCATAGGTTTTGTGAGTTTCATTGTTGCTGAAGCATCGCTTCATACTGAAATAGTACTTTTCGATACGAGTGCGAAAGCAGTGACGTATTACCGCCTAGGCCAAAAAGGCCATGGCCTAGGGCGCCATGTGTAGGGGGGCGCCAACTTTTGGATGAATGTTCCAACAAATACATTACCTGAATGCATTGGCGACTTTTTGTGTCGAATCAGAAAAACAGAGAAGCTAGAGTTTAACAATCTCATAAAAGAAATTGCCAGGGCAAAGTGTCACAGAGGTCAAGTTTAACTGAAGGATGACACGGCAAAACGGTGTGAGTGCCATCATAACGATTTTTCAGAAGATCAAAAAAACTGTCCCAAAATTCGATGAACTAATATAAAAAAATTGAGAAAGTATTTTATAGAGTTTTTCGAGCTTCTTCAAATGGCGCTAATCCCGATGGAATACATCGATCTGTCTTTGAGAAAATGGCTCGCGAAGATCGATTTTTTCCGTGCCAGTGTAAGTCCACCTTTCGCGCCAACTTTTTATTTCACTTTGGATGCTGATGAAGAATACAATTACGATATTAAATCTACGAAAACATATGGATCAAAAGCTTGAACCTCAATGAATAAGATGAGTTGTAGATTTCCAATTTCGCAGAAAATTTCTAATATTACGGGGGAAAATGGCAGACTAGGGAGGGGTTCAAAAACGGTGTGAGTGCCAAATGAAGCTTAATTCAATCAATGAGACAATGAGGCCACAGAATTTAATTTTTGCGAAATATTAATGCTTTCATAAAATTATAGACATGAATATGTACTGTGTGATTTTATTCAGAAGAACTTTGGAATGTTTGGCTGCTAACTATGGCTGCCAGCTTCAGCTTTATTAAGTGCCAAAATGAACACAATTTTTTTACAAAATCGCGAAAGTTCAATAAAACAACGGTAGAACAGTAGTCTTATTGAAGTAAATTCTGACAGTAAAGTTTGGCCTGCGGAGGCATGAAATGGAGCATATCGATAAGGTCCTTTTTTTCTTAGCTTTACAACGCTATGCCACTCTGTTTTATTGTCCCGATATCCGTGAATTTTTGCTTCGTTCCAATAACAAATATTGAGGATATAATTTCTGACGGGACGCTAACAACGAATCAGCGACTTCTCTGTGAGATGGCGCAGTTGGCACTTACACCGTTTCGCTATGCAAACCGTCATCAGAGTACGATGTTTTTGAATAGATAATTCAATTTGTATTTTGTGCGCTGTTTTTTTTCTTTCTTTGCTTTTGTCTCGCTATTAACCTGGGTAGGAGGAGGCGGCGGCGGCAATCATAGGTTGGCCTATGGGCGCACAAACGTAATCCCGGCCCTGTCAGCGAAAGGATTGTTTTGACACGAGTGGGAGGTTTGTCGCCCGAGCGAAGCGGGGGTGACAAGCTCACGAGTGGAAAAACAACTTTCGCACATGTATTGAACCAAATTTTATATCACAAACGCGTGTAAAGTCCGATTAGACGCACGCTCGCGTGCGTAAAGTCGCACTTTACGCACGGAGTGAAATAAAATATATTTTTTTCCATACATGAACGGAAAGGCCGATTTCGCTACCTGTTTTCGGGGAGCAAACAGTGGTTTCACCGACCGGGAAGTCTTCTGTCCCGGTAAGTCTTTCTTCCCCGGTTCTTCCCTGAAACTCTTTCCTCCCTGCTTTTAGTTCCCGTACCGGCCGCGTTACACTTCAGCCAAGGAGGATTAGATAGAGGGAACCCTGCCGTAAGGCCGCAATGTATTTTTGCATACACAGCTTTCAGCGCCTCAAGCAGGTCAGATCTGAACTGTAGTACCCCCACCCTTCTTTTTTGCTAGTGCAGCGCCAGATTCAAATGTACGGTTCAGAGAAAAACGGTTCTGAGCTGTGCGAGCTAGTCTTGAATGGATAATGACGAAGCCATTAAGGAGAAAGAAGAAGGATAATGGATAATGAAGTAGAAGCCTATTCCTTTATCACAAAATAATTTGGTTTTATTGTGGATAGAAATAACTTGTGGTGAACGTCCACACATACGATTTGGGTAACAAATATTCGTCATTGAAGATCAATTGACGAGATAAGTGGCATTAAAAATATGTTGACATCAATTTAGGCAACAGTTTGGCGAAATATATTTGTACATAAAACTTAGATTTACCTCATAAATCTATGTAATACTAATGCTAATGATAAAAAATATCTTTACATTGATCCAAGTCCTAATTTAACAAAATATTAACACACACTTTCACTCTTTTACTGTTCACTGTACACAGCCCGGAGACCTCTCCAATTTGACTGATTCCCTTACTGTCGCCAACCGCTACGCGGCGCTACTGGGCGCTAGAAGTAGTGTGCCCTGTCGATGGGCGTGGTTACAACGGAAAAATTTGAAAGTCCTCGAGGCCCGTATTTTAATAACCAGATCCCTTCCCAATATCCATTCTCCGTTAAATATTTGTTTTTAATCAAGGTATTAGGACGCTTATACATCAATATTAGACAGTAATTATTAAGTGTCCTGTTTTTTATTATCATTTTTATTCCACCGGCCTCCAGTCAGAACTTTAGTATTTGGCCTAAAACAGATACACACCAAAGATGAGCATTGTAGCTCAAGTCTAGGAGGTGCCTCAATCAACATTTTCATTTTCTATTTTTATAAAATTAAAAAATATATATATATCACGGTCTGAGGGAATGGATAAACAATGAATTTGATTAATTTTGTTGTGTAGTAACCATGAATAAAAGATAAGCGCCTTTTAAAACGATTTATCATAGAATCATGAACAAGCCTCCTAAGCAAATAATTTGTGACACTTTTTGGAAATTATTTGCGACGATTTCTTGTGATTGGGCAAAAGGTTGGAGTATTTTCCGAAGTGTCAGAACAACATTGGACACAAGCCGTACGACTATATTGAATCCACAGTGTCAAGTTGAGTAGAATATTATGATTTTATAACCAACTCAATTTCTCACAAAAGGCATTGAATCTAAAATATTTTTGTATGTATTCAGATGTCTTCTTTAGCTGTGATTTTGTTGATCCGATATCTTTTCATTAATAACAGAAAAAAATTTTAAACTTGAAAACGCAATATTCGACAGGATCAAATAATGGGGAAATTGCGGCTTCGGCCAACTTTTTCTTTATAACAAATGTTTGCCTACAATTTATGTGTTGGAAAAAAAAAATCTGACTTTTCCAGGCTAAACCCGGTCTGAATAATACAGGCCAATAAGTACGTTTATGCAGAAACTTGGTGTATGAAGCTCAGACTACCCATTGAATCCATTATTAAAAAATATTATTGAATCGTACAGCCGATTATCGATATGGCGCTTTGAAATAAAAAAATTATTGAGGCACCTTTTAGACTTGAGCTACATGCTCATCTTTTGAGTGTGGGTTCGTTTTAGACCAACTACTAAAGTTCTGACTGGTAGCCGGTGGTTTAGAAAAATAAATATAAAAAACAGGACACCCTAGTAATTATACTATTTATCACCATTATCACATTAATACACAACGTGAATATGAATTTGAAAATCGAAATTAAAAATAATGCTGCAATTCACGTTGGATCAAACTATTGAATGAAAAATAAACCACTTGTTCGTATATTAATAGTCAAACTTTTATTTATTAGCATTTGTGAAGTTATTCGGTGGGTGTTCGAGGTTATGTTGCAACCTTTTGAATCAGCTTTCGAAATTTGTCGACGTAACGCCGCGTAGTGGTCGGCGACAGTAAATCACTATCTAACATGAGCGATACAGGGACGTGTCACGGGGCTGACTGTACACAGTATAACTGGTAATGGCGTCGGCGTCGGTCCCATAGATATATGTATATAATATAGAGTAAGCGTTCCGTGAGCGGTTTTGAAGCAGTTCCCTGATGGGGAGTCTACATTAGCCCGGCAGCACGTCGGCGTTCGACGCTACGTCTGACGTCACCCAGCAAAATCTTATGGGTGACGTCAGCACGTACACGTCGCGTCGACCCGTTAACGGGCTGAAACGGGCTAATGTAGACTCACCATGAAGGACAGAAGATAATAATTCTCCCGTCTCTCCTGTCGCTCTTCCCATGGGTGGGGGGCCACGAGAGGGCGCAGCGACTCCTAATTCTTGCACGCAGTATAGCTATATATACAATATATATATCATATTTCGAGCGCAGAAAACGTGGAAGTTTCTGCAGGAGTGGGGCGACCAAGCTCGGTCTCCTTCCTCTAGTTTCCATAGAACTGCTTCATTGGCACATGCTTGACTTAAGTCAGATAGGCGATAGCCATTAGGAGAAGAAGAAGAAGAAGAACTGCTTCAAAACCGCTTACGGGACGCTTACTCTATATTATATATCTCTATGGTCGGTACTCGGGACCGTCGAGAGTAGCGTCAGCCATCGGGAGTGGGGTGCCGTTCAACAGCTGGACTTGACGCATGCGCAGAAGCAACGAAGCTTAAGATCTCACCTGACAGATGGCGCTGTTGTTTCGGTATACGCTCAGCGTTCCCTCTATCTAATCCTCCTTGACTTCAGCCACATAACCGCAAATGATCACCGTTTTTCCCACAAAATCGACCTTCCCGTTCATGGTGGAAAAAAATACAGTGTCCACCGCAGTCGTAGGACTTTTCACTCCCTCGTGCAGCAAACTACACGCTTGGGAGCGAAAATGTCGTTTGCTCCCTTGGTGCACAATATACTATTACAAGTGACTGTATGGAATCCGTCGATTTCTGTATTGGTTTCAACATTTTTGGCACTTTCGAGCATCTTTTGAAGAGACCGTTCGGTTCAGAAGATTATCGGTTCAATTTGCTCTATCCTCAAATTTCCCACTCTTCGTAATTTCCAGGTTCCTAAGTTAGTCTGATCCCTTCTGACGTCACGATCACTTTGCAATAGATTTTACAATTTCATATAATACATTTCGATGAAATTTATAGGCATCATGGGGCTCCCGCCTGATATCCTCACAGAACTTCGTCAATGAAACGAAAGCTCCGTAGCAAATATGGTCGAAAACTTACTTCACTTTTTCTAACCACGTCTCAACGTTTTCCAAGTCGATTAAATAATTCTTATCAACCGTTAATTCGAATGACGTGATGTGTGAATTAATCGTAACATCAATCTGAGCAAATATTACCATAATCTCGTGTGCTGAAAGATATTTAGGAAAACTTGTGCAAACTTTGTTACATCGCGTGTCTAATGGCATAAGGTCGTAGCGCCAAAAACGCGATTTTGGTGGCAAAAGGTCGTATAATTTTTTTTTCACGCCATTCGCTCTGAAAACGTTCAAGACGTATAGATTAATTAAAATTACGAGATCGAAAAATGTAAGTGCAAAAGGTTGTAAGTTGGGCGGATACGTCGTTCTTTCATTACAATTTTTAAGGAAAAATAAAAAACAACGTAAAGGCAAAACGTCGTAAGCGCCATTTTTTTCATGATTTTTAATGATTTTTCCAAATATATAGCTGTAAAAACTCGTAAAACGCAAAGATAAATTGAAAGAACGACCATTTAAAAAAATTCGATGAAAAATATTGGTAGTTAAAAGCAGAAGGTCGTGAGCGCCATTATTATTTTTTTTATTTTTCATGATTTTTTCAAATAGCTGTAAAAACTCGTAGAACGCAAAGATAAATTGAAAGAATGACCATTTAAAAAAATTCGGTAAAAAATATTGGTAGTTAAAAACAGAAGGTCGAGAGCGCCGTTCTTGTTTTTTTTATTTTTCATGATTTTTTCAAATAGCTGTAAAAACTCGTAAAACGCAAAGATAAATTGAAAAAACGACCATTTAAAAAAATTCGATAAAAAATATTGGTAGTTAAAAGCAGAAGGTCGTCAGCGCCATTTTTATTTTTTTTTCATTTTTCATGATTTTTTCAGATAGCTGCAAAAACTCGCAAAACGCAAAGATAAATTGAAGGAACGACCATTTAAAAAAATTCGATAAAAAATATTGGTAGGTCAAAGCAGAAGATCGTAAGCGCACATATTTTATTTTTTTCTTTTTCACGATTTTTTCAAATAGTTGTAAAAACTCGTAAAACGCAAAGATAAATTGAAAGAACGAGCATTTAAAAAAATTCGATAAAAAATATTGGTAGTTAAAAGCAGAAGGTCGTGAGCGCCATTTTTATTTTTTTATTTTTCATGATTTTT
Source organism: Euura lappo (assembly GCA_018257835.1). Taxonomy (NCBI): domain Eukaryota; kingdom Metazoa; phylum Arthropoda; class Insecta; order Hymenoptera; family Tenthredinidae; genus Euura; species Euura lappo. Next base: position 67,409 of record JAEUYN010001015.1, on the reverse strand, counting down.
TCAAATAGCAGTAAAAACTCGTGAAACGCAAAGATAAATTGAACGAACGACGATTTAAAAAAATTCGATATAAAATATTGGTAGTTAAAAGCAGAAGGTCGTGAGCGCCATTTTTATTTTTTTATTTGTCACGATTTTTTCAAATAGCTGTAAAAACTCGTAAAACGCAAAGATAAATCGGAAAAACGACCGCTTAAAAAAATTCGATAAAAAATATTGGTAGTTAAAAGCAGAAGGTCGTGAGCGCCATTTGGATTTTTTTTTATTTCTCACGATTTTTTCAAATAGCTGTAAAAACTCGTAAAACGCAAAGATAAATTGAAAGAACGACCATTTAAAAAAATTCGATAAAAATATTGGTAGTTAAAAGCAGAAGGTCGTAAGCGCACTTTTGATTTTT
>JAEUYN010001015.1:0-66909 GCA_018257835.1 Euura lappo | reverse complement strand
AAGAAAAATCGAAAGAACGACCATTTAAAAAAATGCGATAAAAAATATTGGTAGTTAAAAGCAGAAGGTCGTAAGCGCAGAATTTTATTTTTTTTTTATGTTTCACGATTTTTTCAAATAGCTGTAAAAACTGGTAAAACGCAAAGATAAATTGAAAGAACGACCATTTAAAAAATGCGATAAAAAATATTGGTAGTTAAAAGCAGAAGGTCGTGAGCGCAATCTTTTATTTTTTTTTATTTTTCACGATTTTTTCAAATAGCTGTAAAACCTCGTAAAACGCAAAGATAAATTGAAAGAACGACCATTTAAAAAAATTCGATAAAAAATATTGGTAGTTAAAAGCAGAAGGTCGTGAGCGCCATTTGGATTTTTTTATTTCTCACGATTTTTTTAAATAGCTGTAAAAACTCGTAAAACGCAAAGATAAATTGAAAGAACGACCATGTAAGAAAAATTCGATAAAAAATATTGGTAGTTAAAAGCAGAAGGTCGTGAGCGCCATTTGGATTTTTTTTCATTTCTCACGATTTTTTTAAATTATAGCTGTAAAAACTCGTAAAACGCAAAGATAAATTGAAAGAACGACCATTTAAAAAAATTCGATGAAAAATATTGGTAGTTAAAAGCAGAAGGTCGTAAGCGTCATTTTGATTTTTTTATTTCTCACGATTTTTTTAAATAGCTGTAAAAACTCGTAAAACGCAAAGATAAATTGAAAGAACGACCATTTAAAAAAATTCGATAAAAAATATTGGTAGTTAAAAACAGAAGGTCGTGAGCGCCATTTTTATTATGTTCATTTTTCGTGATTTCTTCAAATCGCGGTAAAAACTCGTAAAACGCAAAGATAAATTGAAAGAACGACCATTTAAAAAAATTCGATAAAAAATATTGGTAGTTAAAAGCAGAAGGTCGTGAGCGCTATTTGGATTTTTTTATTTTGCACGATTTTTTTTATATAGCTGTAAAAACTCGTAAAACGCAAAGATAAATTGAAAGAACGAGCATTTAAAAAAATTCGAGAAAAAATATTGGTAGTTAAAAGCAGAAGGTCGTGAGCGCCATTTGGATTTTTTTATTTCTCACGATTTTTTCAAATAGCTGTAAAATCTCGTAAAACGCAAAGATAAATTGAAAGAACGACCATTTAAAAAAATTCGATAAAAAATATTGGTAGTTAAAAGCAGAAGGTCGTGAGCGCCATTTGGATTTTTTTTTATTGCTCACGATTTTTTGAAATAATCGCTGTAAAAACTCGTAAAACGCAAAGATTAATTGAAAGAACGACCATTTGAAAAAATTCAATAAAAAATATTGGTAGTTAAAAGCAGAAGGTCGTGAGCGCCATTTGGATTTTTTTTTATTGCTCACGATTTTTTGAAATTATAGCTGTAAAAACTCGTAAAACGCAAAGATAAATTGAAAGAACGACCATTTGAAAAAATTCGATAAAAAATATTGAAAGTTAAAAGCAGAAGGTCGTAAGCGCCATTTTGATATTTTTCATGATTTTTCCAAAGAGTTGTAAGAACTCGTAAAACGCAAAGATACATTGAGAGAGCGGCCCTTTAAAAAAAAAAATCGATAAAAAATATTGGTAGTTAAAAGCAGAAGGTCGTATCCGCCCAACTTACGACCTTTGGCACTTACATTTTTCGATCTCGTAATTTCAATTGATCTATACGCTTTGAACGTTTTCAGAGCGATTGGCGTGAAAAAAAAAATAATACGACTTTATGCCATTATAAACAGCAAAACGTCGTATAATGGCGCTTACGTCCTTATGTCATTAGACACGCGACATACGTTACCAATGTTTTGTTCATCGCCTACGTTAAGTTATCGACGTGGTAGGGGGTCTCCTGCTGTGTATAAATACGACGGATCGGACGAATTCTAACCAGAAACCTATTTCTAACGAAGTAAGTGGCTACCTTCAACATGAACAAGATCGTTTGTCTTCTTGTCGCCTCATTGGTGTGCGTGGGTGTTGCCAGCTGCAGCAGCGGTAAGTTACAGACCAATAGCACATGCTCGAACGTTCTATTTTCCAATACAATGAAACCTCACGTATACTTATTTCAATCGGGTACGCTAGAAAATACATACATATAAGTGAGAATAACGTAAAAAAAACCTAATTGAGAGTTAAGTGGTTTGATAGCTTCCACGTCAGCATTGCAATTATTCACACACATCATGAACAGGTGAAAAAAAACCTGTTCTGTAGATAAACGTAGAAATATTTTTGCATCAAGCAGTAAAATATTCTCGATACAACAAGGATACAATATTCAGACTGAGAATATTTGGATTATTGATTTCAATTCCAACAGCCAAACTGGAACTCATGAATGTATATCGAAAGCCATCAATTTTCGAAGTTTGTGTCACGAAATATCGCGTGTCTAATGACATAAGGACGTAAGCGCCATTATACGACGTTTTGCTATTTATAATGGCATAAAGTCGTATAATTTTTTTTTTTCACGCCAACTGCTCTGAAAACGTTCGAAACGTATAGATCAATTGAAATTGAAGATCGAAAAATGTAAGTGCAAAAGGTTGTAAGTTGGGTGGATTACGACCTTCTGCTTTTAACTGCGATTTCTTTTATCGAATTTTTCGAAACGAAGTCGATTTCGATTTTTCTTTGCGTTTCACGAGTTTTTACAGCTACTTGGAAAAGATCATGAAAAATTGAAAGAAATCAAAATGGCGCTTATGACCTTCTGCTTTTAACTACCAATATTTTTTATCTAATTTTTTTAACTGGTCATTCTTTCGATTTTTCTTTGCGTTTCACGAGTTTTTACCGCTATTTAAAAAAATCGTGAGAAATAAAAAACATCAAAATGGCGCTTATGACCTTCTGCTTTTAACTACCAATATTTTTTATCGAATTTTTTTAAATGGTCGTTTTTTTAATTTATCTTTGCCTTTTACGAGTTTTTACAGCTATTTAAAAAAAATCATGACAAATAAAAAAAATCAAAATGGCGCTTATGACCTTCCGCTTTTAACTACCAATATTTTTTATCGAATTTTTTTAACTGGTCGTTTTTTCAATTTATCTTTGCGTTTTACGAGCTTCTGCAGCTATTTGAAAAAATCATGAAAAATGAAAAAAAATAATACGACGCTTTGCCTTTACATTGTTTTTTAATTTTCCTTGAACATTGTAATGCAAGAATATTGAAATATTTATCATTGAAATTCGAGCCCTTAATTCTATCTTGGGCGCACTTCAGACTTAATTTCGACAACACGCAGTATTTTTGCCATCGGTTAGGTCAGGTTGGGTTAGATTAGATTCATTGGAAGTTAATTTTCTTGATTAATTATCCGAATTTTCATATATTTATTCCAATACAATATTGTAGCTCACTGTGAGAACCGTCACTCTCAGATTTCTTGACCATTCTAGCTCTGAAAGCTTTGTGTTATTTATCTGTGCTGTATGGCTAATGTTTATCCTTTGAAGTTGCATCGCCCAAGTGCTGACAGTTCTCAGCTGACTTCAGAATAATACAATTCAGAGCTTGACAGTTCTCGCTATCATCTCACTTCAGACTTAGTTCTGATAGTTGGCAGTATTTTCGCCATTGATTGGACCAGGTTAGGTCAGGTGAGACTAATTAGAAGTTAATTTCCTGCAGTTTCATCATCAGCGTCGCATTTTTTACTACGACTCCACGCCTTACCATTGCAGTTTGTAATCGCAGTTTCGTTTTCGCATCAGAATAGCATATTCTGACTATGACAGTTCTAGATCTTACCGCAAAACTATAGGTTATCTGTCCTGTCATGTATGATTAATGTTCATTATTTGAGGTTTGACAGTATTAGAAGTTAATCATAAGAGAGGTTAATCGTCAGCGTCGCAGATTTAACCATCGCATATTCTTTTTCACATCGCAATTCCTTCCTTATCGCAGTCACTTCGTCGCAGGTTAAATTCTCAAGTTTTGACTGCAACAGCTTGATATACCCTCGATCGGCGGACGTGGATCAAGCATAAATAAATACATCCCTTTGCCCAGGGTACCGTTACCCTGGACTAGCCAGCGTGGCTAGTCGCCCCACACACCCGTATACCCAGGTATCGCCTACGTGCCACGTCAGCCAAGTCAGGGACAGCTGCAGGGTTTTTCCCAAAAACCACGAATCCTCCCTGACCTGTGTCCCTTCCACCGAGGGACGTAGGCATATTTCGGGTATATAAGGACCTGGTTGTGGGTTCAAAAATCAGTCGTTAACTGGGAGACGAGCCAGTGAGATAGCCGGGACTTTGTCGCGAGTCCCCTAGCCTATCTCTCTCTCTCCCGAACTTCTCAGAGGCTCCCTTGTCGCAAGGTGACCTCCAACCTACTGTACACCGCCAAACCTACCGATTATTAGAAATCCAACCTCTGTCTTCAAACCAGTGTCTTGGACTACCACCTCGAAACCTTCTCCCTCAAAACCTCTCCTCGTGTCTTTGACCCGCCGAACTCGTCGAGAGCGTTAACTTGCTCAGAGTTCATTGCAGGATCACCGGGATCCATCGTGTCTCCTTCCGAACTCGTCGAGAGCGTTAACTTGCTCAGAGTTCATTGCAGGATCACCGGGATCCATCGTGTCTCCTTCCGAACTCGTCGAGAGCGTTAACTTGCTCAGAGTTCATTGCAGGATCACCGGGATCCATCGTGTCTCCTTCCGAACTCGTCGAGAGCGTTAACTTGCTCAGAGTTCACCCCAGGATCACCGGGATCCATCGTGTTTCCTTCCGAACTCATCGCGAGCGTTGACTTGCTCAGAGTTCATTGCAGGATCACCGGGATCCATCGTGTCTCCTTCCGAACTCGTCGAGAGCGTTAACTTGCTCAGAGTTCATTGCAGGATCACCGGGATCCATCTTGTTTCCTTCCGAACTCATCGCGAGCGTTGACTTGCTCGGGGTTCTTTACTGGATAATCGGGATCCACGCGGTTTGCCTCCCCTAGAACAGACCCGTCGCAAGCGCTGCCGCGCTTCGGGCACAAGAATCACGATCGCCGGGGGATCGACATTCCTCGTACCTGTGGCTGGGCCCCGCAAGCCACCTCTAATTTGGACAGGAACCCGTTACTCCCCTGCCGTCTCCTCGTAGAGCTGCTCCAATCGTCATCCCCGTCGCAATACCACCATCATAGAAACCCGTGTACCGCGAGTCCCATCTCCTCCGCTACCGACCTCTTCCCCTTCCCTCAACCCCTTCCCGTAATACTTCGGAACCCATTAAGAACCATGGTATTAAGCTCTCGGTTCACCTCAGACCGAACGCGACCCGCGCAGCCAATCGCAGGGCGAATAAAGCGGCTTCATCGCGAAAAATTCGGAGCATGAGTTTCGAGAAGAGAAAATTTTCGAAAGAAAAAATTGAGGGAGTGGTACTTGCGGGCCAGGTGTGAGTGAGTGGAAGAGTGACCACTGAGGTCTACAAGTCACATTTTTTTATCTCGCTATGAAGGCCCGCAAGTACCACTCCCTCAATTTTTTCTTTCGAAAATTTTCTCTTCTCGAAACTCATGCTCCCAATTTTTCTCCTCACAAATTATGAAAACCCAATCGAGTGAGCGAGCGTAGCAAGCGAACGAGCACAACGGTATATGGTTTGATTTTCCTTTTTTTTTGTACTTGGTACTTGTATTTGATATCAATCCTTTTACAGAGATTTTTTTGAAGGACGACTTTTGTTGAAAACGAATTTTTGGAAGAAGACTTTTTGTGGAAGACGAATTTTTTTTGGTGGGTATTTTTAAAGACAGATTTTGTGTGAAAGAATTTGGTTGGTAAATTTTGTGGGTGGACCACATTAATGTACTTGGCGAAAGGTTTTTGCACCAGAGGTGCTTTTTGGGGGATATCACTACTTTTTGTATATTTTTTTACTTCCTGCTAACTGCGCTAGCTCGCTGTGCTTGCTCGATGGGGTCTTCGTAGATCCTCACTCGCTATGCTCGCTCGGTTGTCAGTATTTTTCTGACCGATTATTTCTATTGAGTATATCCCATTGGATAGACGGTGAAAAATCTTGAATTTTTTGTTAATAAGCGCCGTAAAACGCAAAATATTGTCGGAAATGTTGATGAGAACGCGTAAATGTATGTCCAGTTGATTTCTATAACTCTGACTCTTGCTTAGGAGCACACGTGAAATATTAACCCTTATTGGGTTGCATAAATTGATCCGTCAAAATCATTCATAGTAAATATTCGCAACGTGGAACCCTGTGCGCGGCCCTCCTCCCTTCTCATCCGGGCTTGGGAGCGGCCACAGCGGAGTTACTTACAGGTAGGGTTATAGTCACTGCTCATTACAAATTAAATCTTAAAAAATGTTCACAGTAAGAAAGTCTGAAAATCAGTGTATAAATAATCATTGGTATTCACTCAATAAAGGCTTCCGGGATAGTGCTTCTGTTATAAATTGCATGGCAAGATTCGTCTGTTCCATCCGGTCCACCAAGGTATTCTTAGAAGTTAGAACCCGATGATTTCAAGTCGCGTAACTCCAGTAGTCTAATAAGTATGCCGTGATGTGAAAATTAAAAGCTGAGTCATCGAAGCAAACTCCCTGAGTATACCGCAACGTACACTTTTCTTCCATAGAGCTATAAGTAGGCGTGCGATAACTATAATCAAAGCGATCAAACAATTGATGGACGTATTCGGCGGACAGTCCAGAACTCACACGTAACTCAGAAAACTCTGTATGAAGTGTTACGGACCTATATACTTGTCTCAAAGCATATTTCAACTCGTCTGCTCTAGACTTCCCGCTGAAATTCATCTGCTTTCTCAGGATGCGTCGATATATCAATAGCTCGTCCACGAAATAGTCCCTCCGGAACTCACACAATTTTTTTTGTTCGTAATGTACTTGCCTCGATACTCTACAAAGTCTCTTGATATTTAGCACCTGGATCATGAACATATAATCAATGTATAAACGACCAATATACCTAAGGCTTTGTGATTGATCTAATTGATTGACTCTGATAACCTCATAACTTGATTTTTCCATGAAACAGGCTCGCGATTTCCATACGATGTCGAGCTGAATACATAAACTTCAAAGCCCATCTTGTTTCACTTTGTCGGTAATGACTCTCACATCACATCATGTATCTCAATATCACGTAGTGATAACGAGTGGAATGAAATGTCAAACCGAAGCAGCCGACGCGAACACGCTATAGCTAGCAGTTTCGGTCAATCGATTCTCGATCTGTTACATTTAAAGATGGCGGCTTGTCTACATTCTCGATTCGATCTAACTCGTGATTCCGGCGGCCAATGCCAGGTACTCGGATCGCTGTTGTCCCGAGTCCCGACTATCGAGTGGTCGATATACGTATATGAATGAAAATACTTCGCGCAAGACTCATCAATCGGATAATAAAAGAAAGAGGCGGAAAAATTTGCCGAATTCAATCTCGACAACGGCGCCACCTAGCCACTGACTGAGGGTACTCTCTCTTCTCGTCTGCTCTCTGCGTAGTCTATCTACTAGATACCGCCGCTCTTCTCTGATTTTTATACTCATAGGCCGTGGCAAAGTCCGGAGGAGACGACCACTGAAATATAATATAACTGGAACGAACGCCACCCATCCTTTCCGTAGAGAGGCCGCGGTCAGAGAGAGATAGCTCCGTACACTGCTGGTTGGTATCCTCCTCTCTGTCTCACTGCGTCGCGCACGCGCACATCCAAGTATCGTAAAGCATCTGCAAAAAGTTAGTCCGGCCTGCTCACTTTGATAATAATCAAAACAATCTGAAATAGAATTGAATTTGTGAGTTTCATTTATAATTGAAACCTATTATATCGCTGTTCGATAATTTGAAGAGAGAATCATTTATACACGGTAGGTTAAATTTTGAGTAATCATGAGTAAGGTCAACTTTTGGACTTGACTGTACGGACAGAGAGGAGAATACCAACAGCTGTCGCGAACAGCTATCTCTCTCGGCTCGGACCAGCCGCCTTGGCGTTTGTTCCAGTTATATTATATTTCAGTGGAGACGACGACGAAAAATAATCGAGTGAAACGGACCTGTCAGATCTTTCAATTACTCATATCTTATCTTTACGTGCACGGATTCAATCGAAATAGGGCTCAAATGAAAGCTTTTCGTACCGACAATCTAATATAATAATTCTCCAGACCCATGGAGGTCGCTAAATGGAAGAAAACAGAGATTCTGATTACCCCCACCACCGCGAATAGCTCCCGTTCGGGTAAATAGAGTCGGTGAGTCTACGCGCGGCGTTTAAAAAATTTTTTTTAATGTACTTGGCGCGAGACTCTACCGAGTCTCTTGATCGTGCGGAAAACGTCAGGGACCGGTTCAAAATTATGAAAACGTCTAATTATGGTAACGCACCGATTGCTTCAACAATGGGGCAAGTGCATAAAAGTAATATCACGTATCCCGACTGTCCCCTGTTCCTCTTATTTCCTTTTCCTCCAGAAGCCATTTGAACTTCACAAAATAAGGGACTCATCAAACTTTTTTTTTAATCATCATTATTATTAGTATTATTATTATTTTTTTACAATTCAACAGATTTTGAAATTCCGTTGCCTTCGTAATTATAATGGTTTTTTTTTTCAGGCAGTGAATTATAATTACGAAGGCCATGGGGCAACGGAATTTTGAAATCTGTTGAAAAGTCAAAGAAAAAAAAATAATAATAATAATAATAATGATAATAAGGAAAAAGTTTGACGAGTCCCTTGTTTTGTGAAGTTCAAATGGTTTCTGGAGGAAAAGGAAATAAAAAGGACAGGGGACAATCGGGATACGTGATATTACTTTTATGCACTTGCCCCATTGTTGAAGCAATCGTTGCGTTACCATAATTAGACGTTTTCATACTTGTGGACCGGTCCCTGACGTTATCCGCACGATTATATTTACGCGCCACACCATCTCTAGGGCGCTTCGGAAATATAGCGAACGCAGCACTTCGGCTGGCTCTACGGCCAACGGGCGAAACGCCCAATATGGCCGCGACCACCAGTTGACATCGACAATTATCATTTTATGCAGAATACCATATCCTGTCTCTATTAGTGCATGAAATAAAGAAGTCTTGCAATATAAATCTTCGGAATTCAATATAGAATTGCGCTCACCAATTCTTTTTCGCGTTCGTGACGCGTAGGCTTTGATATATCAAGTGAAAACCGGGTACGGTGGGTAAAGCCTGACTCCAGCATGCTCTTAACATTTTGTAGCACGTGTGTTCCGCAGATGGTAAGATTCATTGAATCGTTAAAAATAAAAACTATGCGTACGTCATCACGATATAGATAAAATGTGTTTTTTTGAACGTTATGCTCTTTGTTTGGAACCATTTTATTCTCTACATTTTATGCTACACGGAATGTTCAAACCATTTTCAACGTGTCAGGTTCCACTCGATTCGTCAAGTATTGTCATGATATCCTGATTTTTGTTTCAGGATTCCACCCAGCCGCGAGTCCCAGAATGAACGGTAAATTAAAGATACAGAGATTTCGGATAGTGACAGATATTCACTTGCTGTTCGAATTTATAACGTTACGCTCTTTGTTTGGAACCATTTTATTCTCTACATTTCATGCTACACGGAATGTTCAAACCATTTTCAAAATGCAGGTTCCACTCGATTCGTCAAGTATTGTCATTATATCCTGATTTTTGTTTCAGGACTCAATCCAAACCAGGCTGCCCTCATCAGTGAGTTAAAGATACAGAGATTTTCGATAATGACAGATATTCACTTGTTGTTCGAATTTAGCTCAAGCGAGTCGAGCACCGCGGAATGACGACTTAATCACAGTCCTATTTACTTAAATTTCAGATGACATGGCAACTGTCAAACGCCGACTGACAACTGTTGTGAATGATGTTAGTAAGAAGTACGCCAGTAAGTTCGAAACAATGTCACCCAATGAAGATATTCAAGTCGTAGCTACTAAGACATGCGTCAAATATTGACAAAGTACGATAGTGTCATGATGTATCTATTTTATTTTGCAGAAAGCGTATCCCAGCTGAACAAAGAAGACGCTGGTAAGTGTGATAAGTGGTACACTTGCACCTACTTGACCAATTTATACGTCAACCAAAACGCTCGAATTATCTTTGTCTCCGTATTCTGGAAAATCATTCCGTTTGACATTCAGGACCTCTCTATTTCTATTTCAGATATTTTGATGAGAGCCGGAAAATATTTCGCAATCGCTGTAGCTTCTATCCTAGGGGGTAACGGGGGTGAGTTGAAGACGACTTTTACCCTTTAAAAATGTTTTTGTGATCTACTGTTCGCTTCACATATCAGGGTGAAGTCGAGAAATTGTTTTAATTCACCGAGATTTTCTATTTTGATTCTTCATATTTCATTATTTTTTTCATTTATTGCCATTATCCCAGATAACAAAATGCGTGCACAGTGCACGCATAGTGCGTGAACGTTGTGCCACCTAACCCACACGCCGTGAGCTCACAACACCATACATATGCGTCCTCATATGCGTCGCATATGCCACGCACGCGTGATCAGCACGCGTTCGGCATATTGCCCTCCTGTCGTGCGTGGATAAAATTTTATCACAACCAGTATATGATAAAAAATTCGTCTACACTTCATTGGATATGACTATATCCAAATGGATCCGGTTGCATATTGCCGGATACGGGAGTATTACAATTTTTTTTTTCCGTTGCACTGAGACAGTTTCGAACCCAAGGCTGGTTCGCGGTCACCCATCCAACTATTAGTCGCGGTCAATGTTGCTTAACTTCGTTGTACGCTTCAAGTCCGGTGTTGTAATGGCTCCAACTATTTCATTGGAGACTTAGTGATTCTTTGTCATTTTATAACGATGACGAAGTATTTACCTATTTTCACTTGATCACATCTCCCATAACCGACCATACTCATCAGAGCGATAATCTATGTATATCATATTTTTGTATAATATATAATGGGGCATTCCACGCCAACTCGACCACTGTTAAACCCCGACCATCTCAAAATAATTTCATGTTTTTTTCTCATATTCTACTAATTAATAAACGCGTCCTGAATTTTTGAAAGATTTTTTTATCAACCCGTTATTTTATTATGAACTTTTTAAGTTTATTGAAAAGGCCCATTTTTAAAAATCTGAAGAAATTCTCAAAAATCCAGTGGATGACATAGAACAGCCTCCCGTTTCTCGTAATGTGGAACACATTTTTTTTTTTTTTTTTTACTTCATTTCGGAATTTGTCAATTTTGAAAAGTGTCGCATCAATGAATTGGAACGAAATACTTGATGAATTTGGTGAAACCGAACATCGACAAGTGAATTGACCTTTATTTGACGCTTTCGATTTGATCCTGTGTTAACTTCAGTTTTCAAAATTGAAAAATTCCGAAATGAAGTGAAAAAAAATAGAAAAAAAATTGGTTTCACATTTCAAGGAACGGGAAGCTGTTCTATGTCATCCACTGGATTTTTAGAATTTTTTCAGAGTTTTAAAAATGGGCGTTTTCAATAAACTTCAAAAATTCATAAAAAAATAACGGTTTCATAAAAAAATCTTTTAAAAATTCAGGACGCGTTTTTTAATTAGTAGAATGTCAGAAAAAAACATGAAATTATTTTGATATGGTCGGGGTTTAACACTGGTCGAGTTGGCGTGGAATGCCCCAATACTATTCATGTGGCATATGATTGTGAATCATCTGAGAAATTAGTAATCATCAGTAATTTTAGCTATGCTCGCAAGGAAGTACCTTGAAAACGGTACGAAAAAAGTTCAGAGTTAAACTTTCATGGAATCTGAATAGTTGTAGGTACTTGCATCTTTGTGCCTAGTGTAATGACCAGGTTAAAATTTGGCGTAAGTTTCTATCCCAAAGCCACTTGACCTGTTTGTATCTATAAACCACATATAGGCTTCCGGCGAGTCCGGTTTCAATTGAATATAGTTCTATCTGAATGGATAGGATCATGTCTAGTCTTGAAACGATCAGATTTGCTTTTATCCAAGACGTACATCTAGATTGACAAATGTATCTAACTGAATCTGGTCGGACACAACAACGTTGGGTCAACTAAATATCATTGTATCTTAATGGAGCCAAACATATTCAATCAATACTTGAATTTGATAGAATTGGATGACATTATTTTCTCTCGGGTATAGATAGTCGTCACGAATTCTGAATTACTTTTTATATCAATATATAAAATTGACACTGAATTATAAATAGCTTTGTATTAATCAGCTCTGATTTGCGTCAAAAAATATGCAGTAGGTATCTTGAACCCTGAATTTTGCTCAAATCAATTTAGTCATTATACAGAATTATATAGAATATTCTATATACGTACTTGCATGGTATGTTTAATGACTAAATTCATGCGACATGCGGCTGCCATGAGCCCGCACGCTTTATTACCTGGGATACATTACAATAAACCAAATACGTATTCATTTTATATAATCCTATGCTACTTCAAAAAAACATTCAAAATATGAAATTTTTACTATTTTACACTTCATCTTCAATACCCGCGCGCACGTTGTGATATGGTTGTGATCTTATAGTGCACCTCGCACAAAATGATCACGCCATGCACCATCGTGCGTCTCGCACGAAATAATCACAGAGTGCGCCACGCACCAAGTGACTGCACGGTGCGCTCCGTTTGCCTGCACTAAAATAACCGTCGCGTCGTGATGCTGAAAATCCTATATTTTTGCACGCACTGTGTGATTTTCACGCCATGACGGTAACCTGCGCCAACACGCTTGTTATCTGGGATATCATGCGTCAATTGGTGAATTTCCACTCTGTCATGATACGCCTATTTTATTTTCAGGAAATAAAGAACAACTTGCTGCCACTTTCCGGAGTAAGTGACACTCATTCGAAAAATACATCAAGCCGAGCTTGATTTTCATCCAGATGTTTTTAGAACTGAGGGAGAGTCGAAGTCGACTTGATCATAACCTCTGCATTCCAATTTCAGATTCTGTCGAGCCAGTAAAAATCAAAGTGCTAGCCGATTTGCGAAGAAGTTTAGAGGAAGCCGGACGTGAGTTGAAGACGATTGTGCCCATCTAGAATATCGCGCCTCAAGTAACACTTGAAAATTGTCTAAATTATTAAGGTATCTTTTAATTTCCAGGTACCAACGATGTGATCGAACGTCATGTGAAATTAATGACCGAACTAATCGACTCAATCAAGAACGAAATCGATGCGATTTTGCATGCTCCTACCGCGGCTGCCCCCAGTAAGTTGGAAACAATCGTACCATTGGAAATATACGTGTCATACTGAGATCTATCGTTTGCTACAAACCAAATTCCAACGAGGCTTTCATAAATTGATCTATTTCCTTAGCCTCCAGTTAGGCAAACGTATTTGATACTCAACATTCGATCCCTGATTTCAATTTTACCACCAGTTTAGTACTGCTAAACTATAGGGCTGTGCGAATATTCGAATTTTCGAGTTATTCGTCACGAATCGAATAGTAAAATTCGATTCGAAAATCGAATCGAATAACTCGAAGTTTTGAATTATTCGAATGGTTCGAATATCCGAATAATTTGATCTGTTTGATAATTGGGTCTTTCTAGAAACAAAAATTTGCTATTCTCAAATAATCTAGAGCTGCCGAGCTATTCGTATTTCACTTCAGACAATATACATATCTACATGAGGAATATTATTGACTATTTTCCAACATTGATCAATTGTATCATCATCATTATTATCATTATATCAATTATTATTATTATTATAATTAATACTATAATTATTATTATTAATATATTGGTGTGTGGCCTCTTAAAATCTAACTGTAACAGGGTGTCTACCTTCTTTGAAAACCTGGAATTCCTGGAAATCTCAGGGAATATTTCTTCTCCTGAAATATCCTGGAATTTTCAGGGAATTTTGGGTCCACTGAATGAATTTTTCTGATGGTGATCAATTTTTTTGATTTCTTTTTTCTTTTGGAAATTCAAAACCAGTTCAAATTGCAAAAAAAAAAAAATATTCAAGTATAGCAGTTCGATTGAGGCACACGAGCCTTAGAAATTGACCGGAAAAAACATAATGTGTCACAAAATTCAAATTCTATCGCCTCATTGTCTTATTTTTAACCGAATACAGAAAAAAAGGAGGTTCTCAATTCGGTTGTATTTTTTTTCTTTTTTTTTTTATATTCGTCACCTCATAACTCCGTAATTTTAATTGAATCCGGCACTTTTGGCTGCTCACCATTGCTGCTAGCTTCAGCTTCATGACATGATTGGTTCACGAGAGCAAAATCGTATTTCTATACACGTGGAATATCATGGATTTCTCAGGGAACCTTACGTCCTAACTCGAATAGACAACCTGTGTAAAGAAACGAATTCAAATTCAAACGAAGAAATTTAGACGCAAAAAGATAGAAGGATTTCGAAGAAAGAAGGTTTTCAAGAAAATTGAAAATTGATCAGCTCCCAGATAAATCGGGATGGAATTAAAAAAATTTGTGTGCAGAAAACAATTTGGACAAAAAAGCGTTAGATTTTTGAGAAATTAAAATCTGGACGCAAAGTGAGTTTTATCTTTGGCATAGTTCGTAGTAGATTCTTGATCGAGTGTCGATGTGTTTCCTTTTTCTATAAAACAGTATACGCGTATACATCTTTTTGAGAGCGTGCAATCATCGTAAGATCCGACGAATCATCGAATATTTAAAAAAAATCCAACTATACGAATATTTAGGATTTGTCGAATATTCGAATTATTCGAAGATTCGAACTATTCGAAAACTATTCGCACAGCCCTACTAAACTACGATCCTGAATATTTTAATTGACTTTTTATATTATTTCGAACATCAACTAAAATATGATGATTTCTTAAATTATACTTTCAATGTGTTCTAGTAATTGTCATTGAATCGTAATTTCACTTTCTCAGAACATCCTCCACGATCATAAATCCCATGCCAGTCCAGCTGAACCGAAGCAGCGGAAGAGACTATTGGTGAGTGTCGTCGACAGTATCTGCACCTGATACGAAGATGCTGAATATATTTATTCACTAATTTTGATGAATCTATTCGCAGGCCACTTCTTAGCAGCTATCGCGGAGCGGAATATTCGGAACCGCTTGTGCCAATTTGAAGAACTTTTTGTGGAAGAACGTGAATCATCTGCTGGACGAGAGACTACCACTTTCTTCCAGCACGTCTTCCAATTGATTACTGAATATATATATATATACCAGTAAGAATAATGTAAAGCTGCATAAGATTGTGAACAATAAAAATCAATTTCGACAATATTGATTCGCTGTATCTGTATATATCGTATAAATTTTCCATTTCCCAATACAGATTCCGAATACGAAAGAATAAATTCATTCAGAGGCCCTTATAAAAACGATTTATTCCATACATGACCGGTAAGGCCGATTTCGCTATCTATTTTCGGGGGCCAAAGAGCGGTTTTACCGACCGAGAAGTTTCTACTCCCGCTGTGGGAGTCAGTGAAGACAGTGAATATAGTATATTGTGCACCAAGGGAGCACTTGGGAGCAACGGACGTTTTCGCTCCCGAGCGTGGGTTTGCCACCCGAGCCGAAGGCGAGGGGGGTATCCACCGAGGGAGCGAAAACGTCCAATGCGACCGTGGTGCACACGGTATTTTATTCCATACATGAACGGAAGCCGATTTCGCGGGCAGATCAGTGCTTACATTTTAGGTTATGTGACGTAACTACAATAAAGAATTTATCTCCCTAGGGAGATAAATTCTTTATTCACGGTCTTTTGGTCGGTACGGCAGAGCAAACTGACAGATAAATTCTTTTATTCCATACATGACCTTGAGGCCGATTTCGCTATCTATTTTCGGGGGCCAAAGAGCGGTTTTACCGACCGAGAAGTTTCTACTCCCGCTGTGGGAGTGAAGACAGTGAATAAAGAATTTATCTGTCAGTTTGCTCTGCCGTACCGACCAAAAGACCGTGAATAAAGAATTTATCTCCCTAGGGAGATAAATTCTTTATTGTAGTTACGTCACATAACCTAAAATGTAAGCACTGATCTGCCCGCGAAATCGGCTTCCGTTCATGTATGGAATAAAATATCGTGTGCACCACGGTCGCATTGGACGTTTTCGCTCCCTCGGTGGATACCCCCCTCGCCTTCGGCTCGGGTGGCAAACCCACGCTCGGGAGCGAAAACGTCCGTTGCTCCCTTGGTGCACAATATACTATAGTTCTATACGCTTCGAACTTTTTCAGAGCGATTGGCGTGAAAAAAAAAAACTATACGACTTTATGCCATTATAAACAGCAAAACGTCGTATAATGGCGCTTACGTCCTTATGTCATTAGACACGCGATATATCAATAATTCAACTATAACTATTACTTTAATGTTGTTGTTTTGTTTTTTTCTTTTTTATTTTCATTTCATTTCATTTTTTTTCTCATGCAATACATACACACTCCAATTATCAATTAATCTTCTTGACTACAATTTTTTGTCTAATTATTATTATTTTTTTTCGTTTCTTTTCTTTTCTTTCATCGTTATTCAATCATACACGTTTATTTACGTTTATGTACAATTAAGATTACTATTTTCTTTTCATTTTTGTCTCAATATTATTATTATTATTATTATTATTATCATCATAAATTACACAGATTTAATTTCATCGTTTGTGTTTAATTATTCTATTTTTTGTTGTTCTTGTTTTCTTTTCTTCTTTTCTTTTTCCTTCTCTCTTGTATGAATCGATTCGTTATTTATACATCAATTTAGCACAATTAGGACAATATATAATAATAATAATAATAATAATAGTAATAATCATTATTATAATTGTGTACAGTGCTAATACAGCGAATAATTAATAGGATTCAAAATATAGTTGCTCGATAATGATAAAAAAACAAAACAAAAATTACCAGTACATATATATTATATAATGAAGATAATAAAACAGTAATATAAAATAAAATGAATGAGAAGACACTTCAAGTTTCAAACTCTGACTTGACTGCCATGAGAGTTGAATATTTTTTTTTCAGTTTGTTGATTTATTTATTCATTTATTTGTTCAATAATTTATTTCATAATTATTATAAACCTATAACTGTGTGTGCGTCCTATCAGAATTCTATCCTGGATGTCATGTATATTATTATATAAGCTTTTTCAGATTATGATAGATAAAATAATAACAATATTGATAATGATATGAAATAAGATAAAAATTCCTACTGAATAATGATAATAATAATAATTATAATCGTAATAATAATAGATTAATGAAGCAAAATTTAAATTTGATAATACGGAATTTTTATTGGATCATAGAAAGTTTGATAATTTACTATAGAGTACTTTTTTTTTGTTCCTTGTTCTTCTTGGTTTTTTCTTCTTCTTCTATTGTGAATAACAAATTGGACAATAGATTGGCCAATAAATGAGATGAAAGGAAGAAAAAGAAGAGATAGGAAAAAAAATAAGATGAAAAAATTCATTATAAACGATCGATCCTGCAAATTTTTACTATTATTAATCTCGATGGGAACAAAAATCCCCATTACTAGAAAAAAAGTGAACATTTTGAATGGAAATATATTCTACGTGTTATTTTTATTACCTATATCCTGTCTCGTGTATTTTTGTTCGATTTATCCAACTAAGATGAGGCGAATAATAACAAAAAATTGTCTACTAAAAAGGAACAATTGTTCAAACAATAATAATAATTAAAAATCTCTATAATCTATCGGTATGACGAGTCGAAACATCGTTCAATGCCTCTCATCGATCTCGTACCTTTCATTCTGACCTAACTGAGGCGAGGGGTGTGATAAATATTCAATTATTATTATCCATACCTCAAAAACACATTCGTCATTTTTTTCTCTTTTTTTTTCTTCAAAATTTGATTCAACATTTGTGACTAAATAAATATAATATCTCATCAGAATCCCAGTTAATATTAATTCGGCACAGATCTAATCAGCGCACCGTAGCCAAAGTCGATATTTCTTACCGCTTTAAGCGTTTATCCTTACACATTTATACATAATTTAATAATAATAATATAAGGTAAAATATAATCGATTAGGCACTTGGATCGAGTCAAAAACAATACAACAAATAACATAACTATAAATGATAAAACGATGAAATCGATATATAATAATAATAATAATAATAATAAACTACTAAATTTATCTTCACAAGCGGAGGCAAGAAAAAACGCGCTCAACGCATAAATACTTTTGCCTTTTGAAAATATCTTGGAAACCCATTCGGCCACAGAGAAAATAATAAACTTGCATTATCGGACACGAGATAAATGTTCATCCAATAAAATTAAACGCGAGTTCATTATTTTCTCTGCATTATTGGCTTCGATCAAACATCAATACGAACCGTTGAAATAATAACTCGGACGATTTTACCGGCGGAATAGTTCCAACCAGAGTATCGAACGGTCCGAGACGATGTTCGACGGTGTTTAAAATCAATGATCTAACTATCAAGCGTCTATCAATCGTAGTTCATGTCCTTCAGCTCCGTGTAGGCGACTCGTTTCCTGTAAGCGCTGGCTATCCCGCCCGCTCCGTTGGTGGATTTCGTTCCGCCCTGCGTCGTCGGCGACGGAGCCGCGTAGTGGTGACTTTTGTAGATGACGATACTGAAATTGAAAACATAACAAACTTAAGCCGGGGGGTTTCCATCCGTAGTCAAGGTCGATTCAAAACTAGCCAGGCTTTGCACCGACGGAAAAGGTGTTTGTCCAATCTACTCGTCGCCGTGCCGCGTAGGCTGATCAACGTTCGTATCGTTCTATAAATAAAACGTTTTTACCCACTCGCTTAACTCCGCTAATCTAATCGCTTTGTTCAATCGACGTCAACTCCGTTCATCTTCAACGTTCCCGTTCGTCAGTTTCGTTTCAAGTGGGGGAGGAGAATAAAAATAAAAAAATAAATAAAAAAGAAGAAGAGATTTGACAAAGGCAGAGGATTCGAGTATAGATAAAGCGATTGTGATAAGAATCGTTTTTATCAGGTTTTTATAAATTTATTAGAGGAATTAAAAAAAATCTTTTTATTCATTTATATTGAATATTTAAGAGTTTTCTTTAATAATATTACCGAGGATTAATGATCGTAGGAAGGAGAGAGAGAGAAAGAGAGAGAGAGAGATAAGGGAATGGGCATGCTTTTGTGTTTTAATCCCATATTAATTAATTATACGTATATACGCTATAAACTAAAACAAATTGGAGAAAAAAAAATAAAAATTAATTGTTACGATTAATTTAATTAATACTACAAAGCATGCTTAAGTCTAATTTTTAGTTTCCCTCCCCCAAAAAAAAAAAAAAAAAAATCAATCAATTAAAAAAGTAGGATAAAAATGATAATTAAGTTAATTATTTTATTAATATTTATCACCTATAAGGTAAACCTTAAACTATACACATTTAGTTGTATAGCTGTATATGATTTTTTTTTCAAGCTTTTTAGTTTTTTTTTACCATTTTTGTAGACAAAAAAACACTGAATAATACAATTATGATAATTAATAATACTAAATATACATGCGTTTCTTTACCAAAGCAACGATATATTAAATAATGAATAAATCAAAAGATAAGAGATGAAAAAGAAAATAATATGTTAATTATGAGAAATGTTATGAAGAAATATAAATAAAAGACAAAAAAAAATGATTTAATCAAAATATATAAATTATTAAACTTAAACTAAACGCTACGTATATAACTTTTTTTTTTTCAATATTCCAACAAATCAATCGATCATTCCTGTTCAAAGCTTCGTATTCTTGACTGAAAAATCTCTAAATAAATAGAATCGAAATTGTCAAGTTGAACATCTCCTCGTTAAACAGTATCGATTGATCGGTTTGTTGTCCTATCGCCCGCCACGTATTCGCTCACTCGTCATGCACGTGAGGACATCGTAGGGTAATTAAAAAGCAGTTTACAATTACATGCGCGACATGCTGAACGTTACGTAAACTAGGTACTAGCTGGTTGATAATAAGACGCAATTCAAAAGAATCGCTGAGAAGATATAGACAAAAGAGAAAAAAAAAAAAAAGCTACTCAATTTACGATCACCTGACGGTTTAGCTCGAGCTAAAACCGTCGTACCGTTCCTGCCAATACCATTTATTTACAAGATACATCCCGCTGACTAGGACCACCCCTCGACTTTAGACAATCAAATGAATGCTCCGATCGCGTCTCCGTCGTGTCGTCGAGTCGTCGTGAGTTTGAGAGTAATAATTTACTATAATCTATTATTTTTGGTCTACGGAACGCCGGGTAATTCTGTGCCGGACGAATATCTGAAACGAGAAAATAAAAGACGGTTTTAATATCGTTGAACAAAGTCATCGCGATACGATGGTAAAAGTTACGGATCGGCGGTACGCACCTCACCCAATGAATCCTGTGGCGAGCGATATGATCAGCACAAGGATCGCAGTGAGGAGTTGACCGGTGGTCGAAACCCCAATTTGCTGTTGAAAAGCCGCGCTGGTTGTGTCATCGTCCGCGTACGTGTCTCGCGCGGTCAGTTTGTCCCCGTAGAGGTACATGAGGTCCATCGCGACTCCGTTCGTCCATCCGAAACCGAGCTGGACCTCGTATTCGCCGCCTCCGCCCTGGCCCCCCGCGACGGTTGCGTCGTACTGGAATGAGAACGGAAGTTGAAACTTTCCGGATTCGTCGTTCAAGGATGTCCCGAAGCTGACCTTTTCGAACATGGCGTTCGTGCTGTTGAACACCAGGTAATTGTTTCTGACCCATCGCTGAGCGACTTCGAGGGCCAATCTCTGGGCCCAGGGATCCCCGGTGTTGTTCAACGCCTTGATCACGATCCAGTTCAACGGAGCCCACGAGTTTGGATAGTCCCATTGCTCCCCGGTGTGTTCGAGGGTCGCCGGAATCCCGCCCATGTTCACCATGATCTGGCTCTTCTCCAAGTACTTTAGAACTTTTGCCGTGTGATACTCCCGACTCGCCGGATCGTAGCAGTTTGTCCAAAACGGAGCGATGTTTGTCGGGTAAAAGTAGTCTCGTTTCAGGTCGTTTATCATGTCGTAATCCAGCCAGGCCCCCACCTCGTCGTGCCACAATATCGCGGTTACCGCCTTTTGCCATTTATCGGCAATTTCCAAGTACTCGTTGGCCTTGCTCGTGTTCCCGACTTTGTTGTGAAACTCGGCTAGCAGAATCGCGTTTCCGTATAATATGGAGTTCAAGTCTACCGGGATGATGTCTATCGCTTTTGTATGACTCAGGTTTCCTGTCAAAATAGTACATTGTGTATCAAGGGCGCAAAACACTATTTTTCGAGTGTGAAATTTGCAGTACGAGCCGAAGGCGAGTGTACTGCAATCACACTCGCCAAAATAGCCTTGCGCCCGTGTTGCACACGATTTTTTTCTCAACACCTGGTCTGCAAAAATGCCTCTTTTCAGACCGAGTGAGCGGGCGCAAAACGGAACTTTGCGCCCGAGGGCAGGAAAAGAATCGTTTGCGCCCGCTCAAGAGGTATGAAAAGTGGCATTTTGCGACCGGGTGTGAGAAAAAACACATCCGTGAAGCTCGGGTTCGATCGGCGAACGAACTTCACCGCTCACCTTTGTTCGTGCCGTCCAGGATGAACCAACGGCTCGAGAAATCCCAGCCCGACTGAGCGGCGGACTTCAACTGTCTGTAAAGGTCGTTCTTCTCTTCTTCGGTACGGAAACCTTCGGCGAATTCGTAGTCCTCCCTAAACGGTTGCGACACAAATTTACTCAACATTGGACGAACCCGTGTCGGACACCGAAATATTCACCTGTAGGACTCGGGCCGCGCCCCCGAGGAGACCTCGTTGTATCTGGCCAGGGTGTAATTGACGCCGTCCTTCTCGACGGTGACGGTGTGGTTGGTCATCCAGAAGTCCCACTCCTTGTCCAGCAGCCAGAGGTTCTCAGCCAGCCATTCGGTGTCGTTGACGTACTCGAGGTAGATGTTGACCATCGGGGTCAGCAGGGGCGGATGCGACCTCATTTTGTAGTAGAGTCTCCCGCCGTTCGGTATGTGTCCGATCCTCTCCACGATAGAGACGAAATTGGACAGCATGCCTTTGACGGTGGTGTACATTTCGGAGTAGAGGAGCCCCTTGATGATCCAGTAAGAGTCCCAGTAGTAGAATTCGAGGAATCTGCCTCCGGGCACGATCACGGGATTGGGAACGTATATTATCGAGTAGTGTTCCTCGTTGTCGCGGACGTCGTCCGTCATCTTCTTCCCCAACATCTTCCATATGTCGTTCAACTCGTAAGCGAACTTGTTGAGGGCCGGGTCGACTATGGAGTCCAGGAACTTCGGGTGCTCGATCCAGTCGGTCGGCACGTATTCCGCAAACTCTATTCCCCGGTGCTCAAACGTGCTGTTCACCCACGAGTATATCTGCTCCTTGGAAGGAGATCCTCCGGTCCGAGCCATGAGCCGATCGAACGACGCCAGGGTCTCGTTTTGCGACTGTATCATCTTCATGTCGACGAAGGTCTTGGAGTCGCTAAATATCGACGCCATCTGCACCGTGTGGAGTAGATTTCCGTAACAGTAGATCGGACTGCAATGAAATCACTCCGTAAGCCCATAGTCGCTCGCCAAGTACACGATACCCACTTTTTCGGGTACTTGGCGAGCGTCTGAGAAAAAAGGCTCTAAAATCGGGGGGTGTTTTGATTTTTGATCGATACAAACACAAAGGCAACTATTATTGCAGAATACATATTTATTTACTTTTTGTTATGATAATCGATAAAAATGTGAAATGAAATTGACAAGGTGATCGCGGGTCGACCTTGGGACCAGGTTTAGAGGAGCATTAGCATTATAAATTGTTACAAGCCTAGTCCGATTGGAAACGACGTGAGTGTATTTGACTCACCTTTCGCATGGTGGGGCACGACTAGATTCGTCAATTCTTACCGACGACACCTTCGCTTTGACCATTACAACTGCCGCCAGCAGCGTGCTGACGGTCACGACGAGAACATTATTCGTTAAATAATTCGTCGACACCATTATCCTCGGAATAAATCCTTTTCTTTTTTCTCTTTCGCTTCTTTATTGGAGAGGATATATTTTTCTATGTTCAATACTTCTCTTCCTTACTATATTTAGGTCAGTTTTTCACCATGAAAAATTTCATTGTGTATCTGCGATCATAAAAATGATATACAATTTAAATAAAACACACGTCAAGGTTCAATCAATGTAATGTACGAATTGTTTTCTGTTTCTTTTTATCTATTCATAACAGGAAACAATCGCTTAGAATGAGTGTAAGGTTGTTATTATCAATAATAAAAATTTAAAAAAAAATATCAAAATGCCCTTGAATTTAGAATCTCATAGAATTAGAATTCGAAAAATCTATTCCCGTCTTCTGAATGACGATTATATAGTGCGAATTTGAGTATATAGACGAAGAGTCGCAAGTCACAAGACATAGAAGAGAACTGCAATACATTTTTACGCAACAATTTCGTAAAACTTTAAAAATAGTAACGAGTCTCTTTCTGTACTACGTGTTACACAGCCACAGTGTGCAAAGGTTTGCCAAAACTTGAACTGAACGAACATGAAAAAAAAAAAAAAAAATCAATCTACATTCTAAAGCAAAGAAAAATCAAGGATATTGGCTTCTACACAGTCTCAATATTTCATTATAGTTATTATTGTTTAAACTCGTCTGTTCACATTGGTTCATAAATTCCGATCACGCGCATGCGGCTCAGTGCCACAATGTGTCCTTAAATGAAGAAACGAAAAAAAACAAGAACGTCACGTTACCTCAAAGGTCACAGGATATATAATCGACACTATTTCATTGTCACATGTCGATAATATCGAATTGATCATATATACACATTATTATTATCATTATACCTGATGATTTTTTATATATCCAATATTTATTTCCTCTTTCTTCTCCTTAGATTTCTTTAAAAAAATTAAATAAAAAGAAGTGAAGGTGTTTGGTATCTGTAACAGAGTCTAGAGCCTCCACTGTACCACCTCACTTATGCAGTAATATACGACGACTGAATCGACTCTAGTAGAGAGAACAGCTTTTTAAAATAAACCAAATGGTTACATCAGCATGAAGTCGAGCCTCCGTAACGTTGGTTTGCAATTGGCCAAGCCTCTGAAGGAAAATTTAGCGATTGGTTGTGTTCGGATACGACGGCTATAGCGGCACTCGTGTCTCTTGGACCGCAAAGATATGCTCATTTACACATTTCTGTAATTGTCCTGTGTCGTAAAAAGAAACGATTGCAAAAGTGTTTTTTTCGCCCCTCTCGATACATTTTTCTACGAATCACGATCAGATAATTTATGAGGAAATGTTTTGACAGCCGATCTTTGAAGTAATGAGATCGTTTCTTGTTTTTTACTCCTTCTTCTTCTCATTGTTTTTATTATCACAAGCGAGCAATGATAAATATCCTCTCTTCAATATCGGATCGGTCAATAGCTCGTTAACCCTACGGTACTTTAAACAGTAACAAGCATACCGAGACAGATCAATAAGAATAACTTGAGATCATTGTAATCGACGATGATTTTTAGACGCTTACGATTAGAACAGATACGTAGTAGTTTCATCATATATTACGACTAAAATGGGAAAAATCGTTATCTGAATCGGCTTTTTGATTATATCTCGTCAACCGATCGCGATATCGACTCGATGATCGAAACATAAAATAACGATCATTCAATTATCTAGAGAAGAGGTCTTGTACACTTTTCGTCTATTTTCATTTGTTTAGGAGTTTTATGCTTCTGAATGGAGAAAATCGTTGTCTGAATCGGTTTTTTGATTATATCTCGTCAACCGATCGCGATATCGACTCGATGGTGGAGACATAAAATAACGATCATTCAATTATCTAGAGAAAAGGTCCTGTACACTTTTCGTCTATTTTCATTGGTTTAGGAGTTTTATGCTTCTGAATGGAGAAAATCGTTGGCTGAATCGGTTTTTTGATTATATCTAGCAAACCGATCGCGATATCGACTCGATGATCGGAACATAAAATCACGATAGTTCAATTATCTATGAAAAAGGTCCCATGCACTTTGGGTCTATTTTCATTGTTTTAGGAGTTTTATGCTTCTGAATGGAGAAAATCGTTGTCTGAATCGGTTTTTTGATTATATCTAGCAAACCGATCGCGATATCGACTCGATGATCAAAACATAAAATAACGATCGTTCAATTATCTAGAGAAAAGGTCCTGTACACTTTTCGTCTATGTTCATTGGATTAGGAGTTTTACGCTTCTAAATGGAAAAAATCGTTATCGTAATCGGTTTTTTGATTATATCTCGTCAACCGATCGCGATATCGACTCGATGATCGAAACATAAAATTACGATAGTTCAATTATCTATGAAAAAGGTCCTATGCACTTTGGGTCTATTTTCATTGGTTTAGGAGTTTTATGCTTCTGAATGGAGAAAATCGTTGTCTGAATCGGTTTTTTGATTATATCTCGTCAACCGATCGCGATATCGACTCGATGGTGGAGACATAAAATAACGATCATTCAATTATCTAGAGAAAAGGTCCTGTACACTTTTCGTCTATTTTCATTGGTTTAGGAGTTTTATGCTTCTGAATGGAGAAAATCGTTATCGTAATCGGTTTTTTGATTATATCTCGTCAACCGATCGCGATATCGACTCGATGATCGGAACATAAAATTACGATAGTTCAATTATCTATGAAAAAGGTCCTATGCACTTTGGGTCTATTTTCATTTGTTTAGGAGTTTTATGCTTCTGAATGGAGAAAATCGTTGGCTGAATCGGTTTTTTGATTATATCTAGCAAACCGATCGCGATATCGACTCGATGATCGGAACATAAAATAACGATCGTTCAATTATCTATGAAAAAGGTTCTATGCACTTTGGGTCTATTTTCATTGGTTCAGGAGTTTTATGTCCGTAAATGGAAAAAATCGTTATCGTAATCGCTTTTTTGATTATATCTCGTCAACCGATCGCGATGTCGACTCGATGATCGGAACATAAAATAACGATCGTTCAATTATCTATGAAAAAGGTCCTATGCACTTTGGGTCTATTTTCATTGGTTTAGGTGTTTTATGTCCCTGAATGGAAAAAATCGTTATCGTAATCGGTTTTTTGAGTATATCTCGTCAACCGATCGCGATATGGACTCGATGATCAAAACATAAAATAACGATCGTTCAATTATCTAGAGAAAAGGTCCTGTACACTTTTCGTCTATGTTCATTGGATTAGGAGTTTTATGCTTCTAAATGGAAAAAATCGTTATCGTAATCGGTTTTTTGATTATATCTCGTCAACCGATCGCGATGTCGACTCGATGATCGAAACATAAAATAACGATCGTTCAATTATCTATGAAAAAGGTCCTATGCACTTTGGGTCTATTTTTATTGGTTTAGGAGTTTTATGCTTCTGAATGGAGAAAATCGTTGGCTGAATCGGTTTTTTGATTATATCTAGCAAACCGATCGCGATATCGACTCGATGGTAGAGACATAAAATAACGATAATTGAATTATCTACGAAAAAGGTCCTATGCACTTTGGGTCTATTTTCCTTGGTTTAGGAGTTTCATGACCCTGAACATTTGGAAGCAACTTTTTCAACTCGATCGAGACAATGAAAAATTGATGTCTTTAAAAATCATTCTAAATTATGACTTTTGGTAGTTTTAACAATTTTTTTTTTCTTGATTTTGACATCTTCTGCACGCACGCTATCTCCTCAAAGACACAATGATAACTCATATATATTTTTTTCTTTTTTCCTTCAATCTAGAGACGTGACATTGGAAATTTTTCCACTGATTATACAGTACCCACTCGCTCTGTTATCGTGTAGCCCAAGCATATAAGTATACATATTATCTACGACTGTTTAATGTCTTTCTTAGATGGACAGACAGATAGATAGAGATATAGAGACGGATTCTACAGAAGAAAAGAAAAGTGTACCTGGTACTGCCCAGGTTTTTTATTTTTTTAAATTTATTTATTATTCAATTAAATGTTCAATTAAATCCACATGCCGATCGTTGTTTGTAAATTGGAATTTATACGCGATTATTGGTGCAATTGGAAATAAGAAAAATTCAATACCACTCGTTTATTATATCGATGATAATAGTGATAATAATAATTGAGACTGCAATAAGAAATTCAATTGCATTGTCAACACCGACGTATCGTTTAAAATGAAAACATATATGGAATCATATAATTATATCTGTTATTATCCTGATAACGAAAATACGGAGAAATCTAATCACAATTACTTTCTGCTTCGTTGAAACTCGCTGTGTAAAAAATTCTATAATATGTTTGAAAATTTTTTATTTTTGTTCCAAAATTATTTCAAACATTGTTTCATTGAAAATCCGTCTAGACCATCGCATTTAATACAATAGAGAGAAAAACGGAAGAATATTTTGAGACGAAACGAAAAAAAAATTGTTATTGCTTTTCAAATTGTCAATTATGATATGATTTGTTTGAAAGAATACACTTGTATCTCGAGATAAACGTGATTATTCTAAACGTATTTGATCAAGAGGATAATAAAAGCCTTCGTCATTCAACACAACCCATTTCATCAAGCTTTATAACAATTGAATATCACGTTTTGAATGACGTAGTTTTATGGTAGATATATAATACCGTATATAGACACGTTCATAAGAGCGAGGTTTATTGTAATTAGACATATTGTATCAATCTGTGTATACATTACACTCTCTCAAGTATAAATGAGGGAATAATATGAGTAATAATGAAACATGATAAGGTAAAGTAGGTAAGTAAATGTGAGAAAAAAATTAGGTAATTAGCTTACTAGCATTGACTAAATGGTCGGAGAGGATCAACAAATTACGAACCCCGAAGTCATCGAGAGTTTTATTTATATATAGATATGAGAAAAAATAAAAATAGAAATTACGTCTCTATATAAATTTATTTTCCTTCCATTTTTGTTTCCACAAGTATTTAAATCATTGGTCAATGATTGTGATAAAAAATAATGAAGAATATAATTTTCTGTTTCTCTCATAATTTTTGTTGTTTCTAAGTATATATGTATTACGTATTTTGCACATATATTTCGCAATTGCGTCAGTTTCGCGAAGAGGAAAGAGAGAGAAGGGCACGTGAGGAACGGCACATGCCATATTTCGCTCGATATTTCGTGAGGTCAATCACGCACGCAAAGACAGACAGAGGAGGGATCCAGATATACATATGCATACGTTATACATAAACGTACTACGTAGGCATATGTATGTACTATAATAATAATAAGAAGAAGAAGAAGTTCAACGACGTGCATTTTCTTCTTCAAGGTCGCGTCGCGTATTGGTATAAATTTATAATAATAATAATAATAATAATAATAATATATGTATATCATGTATAATACATATTATATGTGTCATGAATCTATTAGTCTAGAAGCAATATAATATAAATTAAATATATGTTTTTTAATTGTTTTCTTCTCTCACATGAATTTAATTATATATTATATTGAAACGATTCAATGATTATGAACAGATCCCAAAATTACTGTGATAAAAAAATAAATAAAAAAATTCTAATATCAGTTTATCAATGTTGGTAATCAAACATCTGACGAGTTTAGAAAAAAAGATAACAAAAAAACGATCTGCATATATGTATACATATTATAAATCAATTAGCTCAAGTACGTTACGTTTTATGTTATTATCATCATTCATCGTCGGCGGTAATTGGAAATTGATTTGATATCTCATTAATCCGCACCAATGATATTTTATTTTTTAAGAAGATAAAGAAATTTTGTTTTTGTGTCAGAGATGCTGATTATATTATATTTTTTATCTAACCCTCTATCCGCTGTCTTATCATAACGGTAAATACTCACTGTGTTATTATGGTATTACATATTTTTTCAAAACATTTATATTACGTTACACGAATTAATTATCATCCAATTATCCATACTTGAGTCATAATGATACATAATTAGTTTTGATACTGAATAATTCGATCGAACTAGATTATTTTTCTTTCTTTTTACTAGATTTTATCTACTGTTTTTATGATTCTTTATTTTGGTGACACCCTGTATATAATTATAGTTTCTTATGCATATACGTAGACGATAAAGAGAATTAATTATCATCAATTACATAAGTAATAGAGAGACAGACATAAGGGAGCCGAGATACATATGCATATACGTATAGCGCATAAACATATTGCATAACGATTCTGCATGTCCCCATCATTGTTTTTCCATTCTATTATACCTGAACTGTACAGTAAAAATAACTCATTTCCTCTGGGAAAATGCCTCTACTCGCTAACGATACCACAGAGACACACACTTATCGTTAGTCTCGGTCCTCTCAATTATTTTGTTCACCTTTTTTTAATTAATTTTTGCCTGTACAATATTTTATTTCCTTCGGAATGCAAGGGGTCTCATTCATTTTTTTTTTTTTTTTTTTTTTTTTCATCAATCCCATATCTTAATTTATCCCTATAGTCGAATCAGAACCACCAGAGTCGGAGGTGAGAATATTTTTGTCTGAGAAAAAAATCTCAGCCTCATACTGTCACCAGGAGGGATTCGAACCCACGACCTACGCGTCCGTAGTCGGAGCTCCTATCCACTCAGCCACCGCGACTCCGGTAAACTTGTACAGATAAAAACTTTATGCTCATATGCTAGCTAGACGAGAAGACAATTGTTATTATCTTTATGGAAATGAAAAGGAAAAGGAGAAAAATAACAATATCGTCGTGTCTACGTGACATGAAAAAATTATAATAATCTTATCAATGATAAAATTCAATGCGCATGGTTTTTTTCTGTCTTTTCTCACTTCTTCGTCATTTTTTCTCTAGTTTTTTTTTTCTCCCCTCTTCGTGAACAAAAAATTACATAATTCGACAAATAAATGATAGATAAAATTTAAACGAAATATTATTTCCAGACTAATCCTAGGTTTATGATCGTCTATCAACTTGATCGACGGACAGACAGACAGACGGTGTTGCAATAAATAATTTCAATCATTGAATGATCATTGTCACGATTATTTCATCATTACATGTAATAGTTGACTTTTTTTTTTTGTTTTGTTTCTTCTTAAAATTTTGTTCCTCGTTTATTTAGAAGACAAAAAAATCATTCTTTTTTTTCAAATTTAAAAATCGTCAATTTTTTTTTTTTTTTTTTTTACTATTGTATCCGCTGCCGCGCTATAAATACGAACAAAGGAAGGAAGAAAAAAGAGAACACCTCCTAGCACGTAACTCATGATCGGACATTCGAACAACGATTTTATATTTACAATTAGCGTTTGTCGTTGATATTCACCTTGTGGAGGTTGTTTCACTCGTTTCGTTCCTCCTCTGGCAGCGGACGAGAAGCACTCGAAGAAGAGAAACGAGTAGAAGTATCGAATGAGTTGAAAATAAGAAGAAGACGAAAACTCTCGAGTCACTTGTTTTATTTAGGGTTATTATTATAATACAGGAAACAAAAAGACTGTCGATAATTGTCCCGATACACACACACACACTAGAGAGAGAGTGGAAAATATAACCTCAAAAAACAGGTGACTGACACAACACAGTCACACTATCGCTGGGCGAATACTGACCTAACCTAATCTAACCCTAACCCTAAACCCTAAACCCTAACCTAGTATCGTTACGCTACGATGATCGAGGGAGAAATGGGAAAATAAATTCAAACTTGGGATAATTTCCAGCAGATATTATCTACTTTCTAAAAATTTTACGGTATATCGTTGACTAAAGTAAAAAATGTTGATTATTGCGGAATTAAACCGCGCCAGCGATACTCGGAGCCTCGAGTCAACTACGAGGCTCGGGGATATGTGAGGTGGCGAAACGGTGAGACAGCCGCGAACCCGCCTGCGCGGTTTTATTCAATCATCATCCTCGAAGCATGTGCATGAAACGGACTTGGGACTAGGTAGACGGTTTGAAATTTCAAACGATTAGGTATCGCTCCGTCTCATCGTCTACAGACGCGACCGAAACTTCGGCCGGACAGCCGGACGAGGCCGAAGTTTCAGTCGTTTCGGCGGGACGACCGAATTTAATTCAGAGGCTTCGGGGGATACCGTCCCTCTCAAAAGTTACGAGAGCGATTAGATTATGTAGGGGGGAGATGGAGAACAAAGTAGACGCCCGTAGCGGCAGTTTTGGAAACTTTAGTTATTTTCTTGGCCGATATTGTACTGGGAGTTTTCACTTCAGCCCATACGAGCGGTGGACGTCTGATTGGAAGAGATTTATTTGGTTCATGCAACAATGAAGACGTATTCTTTCAAACTGCACAAAATGGTAATTGTCAATGTCAAGCGGTGATCACGGCCATGATTGTGAGTTTCATCGAGAATTACCATTTTGTGCAGTTTTCAAGAATACGTCTTCATTGTTGCATGAAACAAAGAAGTTTTCCGATATATATCTTCGGAATTCCATCTCGAATTGCGCTGTTGGTTCCTTTTCCGCGCTCGTGACGCGTAGGCTTTGCTATCAGTGAAAACAAGTGAAAACCGGGTACGGTCGGTAAAGAAGAGTAAGAAATGACCGTAGCATGCTCTTAAGCGGTTGCTGTACTCGATTTTTTACCGACACACGAAGAGTATATTTTCAGCGGAATTCTACACGGAATTCCGAACGAATAGATGAATTACGGTTTTTTTTTTTTTTTTGCACCGAATTGGTACAATTGAATATTTACGCATAAGCAACTCGGCTTTGAATGCGAATTCTTTATATTCTCAGTCGATGAAACAGATCGCAATGTTTAAAACGATCGGATATATTTCGATAATTTACATCCATCGAATTCATTCTAGATTTTTAGTGACTTCTTGGTCCACTTTTGATGAAAAAAAAAATAAACATCGATTTCTATATCTAATATGAAAATCCGGTACTCGCAACTACGTGAATCTCTCAGTCGATAAAGTAGATCTGTCAACAATCGACACAATTTCTATATTTTATGAAAAATTTATTGAAATTTTCTTCAACCTATGAAGTATTGGTAGCTTATAATAAATTGTATCAACTCTACGAAATAATGATTAGTTGAAGAAAATTTCAATCAATTTTAGATAAAATATAGTCATTGTGTCGATTGTTGATATCTACTTTATCGACTGAGAGATTCACGTAGTTGCGAGTACCGCTATTACATATTAGATATAGAATTCGATTTTTTTTTTTTGAATCAAAATTGGACTGTAAAGTCACTAAAAATCTAGAATCAATTCTATGGATGTAAATTATCGAAATATATCCGATCGTTTTAAACATCGCGATCTGTTTCGGTGAAATGAAAGTCACGTGACCTCGATATGATTTACACTTGGAATTTTCAAACGCTATTTTCTCGGTCAAAACACATTCGATTGATGTGAAATTGATATCAGTGACGTAGAAAATCTCAACGAAGGGCTTGATAATCGTGGATTTTCGAAAATCGAAAGACATAATCAGAATTTTGTGTGACAATATTGTTCTGTAACCCAAGGAGGTGCTGCCCCTCGTGGGGAGAGGCAGCACTTCCTTGGATTACAGAACAATATTGTGAAAAAACCGTTATTACGTCTCGATTTTCGAAAATCCACGATTATCAAGCCCTTCTTCAAGTTTTTTTACGTCACTGATATAAATTTCACATCAATCGAATGTGTTTTGGCTGAGAAAATAGCGCTTTAAAATTCCAAGTGTAAATCATATCGAGGTCACGTGACTTTCACTTCACCTTAAGAGCATTCTGGAGTCAGGCTTTACCCACCGTACCCGGTTTTCACTTGTTTTCACTGATATCAAAGCCTACGCGTCACGAACGCGAAAAAGAAGTGGTGAGCGCGATTCTATATTGAATTCCGAAGATTTATATAGCAAAACTTGTTTATTTCATGCACTAATAGAGACAGGATATGGTATTCTGCATGAAATGATAAACGCCCAATATGGCCGCGACCACGAATTGACATCGACAATTATCATTTTATGCAGAATACCATATCCTGTCTCTATTAGTGCATGAAATAGAGAAGTTTTGCAATATAAATCTTCGGAATTCAATATAGAATTGCGCTCATCACTTCTTTTTCGCGTTCATGACGCATAGGCTTTGATATCAGTGAAAACAAGTGAAAACAAGTGAAAACCGGGTACGGTGGGTAAAGCCTGACTCCAGCATTCTCGTTTATCGTTAACTTGATGTGAAAAATCCTGCGTTTTATCCTACATATGGGAGGGGGGATGATAATCAGAGCATAAAACCACATGTAATTTTTCTACGAAATCGTTGAGAATCTCGATATAATAAAAGATGTAGACAAAATTTGAGAAAAAAAAAGAACAAAACTTTTTTTTTTTTTCTTCTGTCAAATAATTATCATTTGCGTTATTATTATTTTCATAAGAACTTTTATACTATACTATTAGAATTATTAGAAATGGAATGTGTGACGTATCATTACTTATTATTATTATTATTATTATTAAATTAACAATGTTTATTTATTTATACCTAAAAATATAACATAATAGATCATTAATCTGTGTGTTTGTGTGAGTGTATATATATATATATATATATATATATATAAATTAAATTATTTATTAGAAACACATCTTTTGCAGTCTTGATATATTATAATATTAAGTAGTATAATTTTATTATTCATATCAAAGAGATGATCGTTAAGGAAAATAAAGAGAAAAAAAAAAAAACAATCACGTTCCCTTTTCTCACTCTTAATTAGAGACAATTTTTCTATTCATAATTAATTATTATTATTATTATCGTTCATCATAATAATTTTCAATTCTACGTTACGTTCAAAGAGTTATTATATTATATTATATATATATGTATATAAAATGCTCGCGAGATATTAGGATTTTTTTTTCTTAATCAATATACCTCCATATACTGTATATTTACCTACTGTAATCAATTAATGACAATAAATTGAAAAAAAAAAAAATAATAAAGATTATATAAATCTATATATATAAAAAAAAATCATTTCCACTAATTTTTTTTTTTTCTTTCGAAATTTTTTTTATATACTATCAAGATAATTATTTCAATAATAGTTTAAATAGAGTTGATTTAGAAGTAAATAAATGAAGAAAAAAATAAAATAAAATAAATAAAAATCAATCATTTTTTCTTCTTCTTCTTCTTCTTCTTCATTATTTGTATATTATGTACATGATTTTTCTTTTTATTTATTCCTGTTTCTTTTCTCAGTCACGATAATCTTATATAATAATATTTATTAAATTAATTAATATTGTTTCTTCATTTTTTTTTTTTTTCATCAATTATTTTGTACACATTAAAAAGAAACGGCGATGGCGTTCTCATTCGTACAAATATTCACTTACGTTTATAAATAAATCTTCATATCCTAATTCTAATTGTTAATCTTAAATCAATGAAACTGTTTATAATTTTCTTTCAGTGCATCATTTTATGAAGTTTTAATATTTTTCCTAAACGTTGCTTGGCCGTTTTCATACCCTTCTTCGGTTTTCTTTCTGTAAAATTGTTCGAAAACGTAGGAAAAAAAAAAACAATATTTTAGTTATTTAAATCGTTTTTCTTTCAACAACAATTATAATTTTATAATATTATCATTACCAGCTGGAATTGGCGCCGCCAATTTAGCCTTGACGTCTTTCAATCGGTTCGGACTCGTCAATATCGAACCGTAGCTGTCCGTAGTCGTCACTACCTCCTCTTCGGGCGGAGGAACGACCATGGGCGGAGGTATCACCGGCAATAATACTTCTTTCTGTTTTCTTTTATTGTACGTTCTCTTGGCTACGGGCTGAAAATTCAGAAAAATAAATTAAAATAATTATTCTCTATTCTGATTATGATTATTATTATTTTTTTTCAAACTTTCTTCAACAATATGTAAAATTTTAAACGATTTTAGTCATTTTTTTAAACAAATTTGGTCATTTTCTCAATCATCGAGCATAAAATCAGTGCATTTATGCCTCTGAGTCAATATTCTTCCGGATCGAGGTCGAAATCGATCGATAAAATTGAATTTTAACTCCAAAAAGGCAAAATAACAATTAATTTCATCAAATTTTCAATTCCAAATCATCTTAAAACTGGATAAGATGCAAAAAAGTCTTTTGAAATCGGACAAATTGTTAGAGAAAACTGGATGAAATCGTCAGCCGCGTCCGAATCTTCGCTCACGTTCTGTTTGGCTCTTTTTGCCGCCGCGGCCTCGAGCCCTTTTTCAACCGAAGTTTTCCTGACTCCTTCCCGAGCCGGTCGGTTCGTTTTAGGCAAAAGGGGACCGACCCTGGCCTTAGGATTCCAGGCCTCGTCTACGCGGCGCTTCCCTCTGGGTTTGAATATGAATTCCTCGTCGTCGGAGGCGTCGAGGGCGGGATAAACTGAATAATAGAAGAAAATTGGTCAAGAAGAGTCTGAGAGAGGGTGGAATTTCGTATTCGCATTCGCATTCGTCGAAACTAACTGAAGTCTTCGTCCTGATGAACCTTGTCGATATTCTCTATAAGCTGATCGTCGTCCTCCTCCTGTTCGGATTTATTAGATTTATCCGGACTCCCGGATGTCGTAGAGTAGCATTGCTCGCTGAACGATAGCATGCCGGCTATCGCCTCGCGGGTGGACGGTGATGCCCTGCCAGAACTAGCCGTTTTCAATTTACAAATACTAGGACATTGAGAAATTAAAAACACGATACTAATGCGAAATGATAACGGCAGCATGAATGAAAATAAATTTCACATAAATCGTTGCGAGGGATTAAAAATCATCTAGATCCGATCTGGACACGCAGTTTTTTTAATGTAATTTGAGTTTTTGGAACCGAATATAATTCAATTTCAGCTTTGGGATCGAAAAAACTTGATTTTTTATAGCGAAATTCATTATTTCAGGCAATATTCTTAGGTACTAGGGTCTAGATCGTTTTCAGATACGAATGGAATTGAATTTTGGCTCCGAAAGACGAGAAATAATTTTTTTTTAATTAAATTCGATCATTTTTAGGCAACTTTGAGCCTAAAATCAACGTGTTGACGACTCTGGATCGTTTTTAGAGACGATTATAATTCAATTTCAGCTTTGGGATTGAAAAAACTTGATTTTTTTTAGCAAAATTCATTATTTCAGGCAATATTCCTAGGTACTAGGGTCTAGATCGTTTTCAGATACGAATGGAATTGAATTTTGGCTCCGAAAGACGAGAAATAATTTTTTTTTAATTAAATTCGATCATTTTTAGGCAATTTTGAGCCTGAAATCAACGTGTTGACGACTCTGGATCGTTTTTAGAGACGATTATAATTCAATTTCAGCTTTGGGATCGAAAAAACTAGATTTTTGTATCGAAAATCATTGTTTCAGGCAATATTCTTAGGTATCAGGGTCTAGATCGTTTTCAGATACGAATGGAATTGAATTTTGGCTCCGAAAGACGAGAAATTATTTTTTTTTTAATCAAATTGGATCATTTTTAGGCAATTTTGAGCCTAAAATCAGCGTGTTGACGACTCTGGATCGTTTTTAGAGACGATTATAATTCAATTTCAGCTTTGGGATTGAAAAAACTTGATTTTTTTTAGCAAAATTCATTATTTCAGGCAATATTCCTAGGTACTAGGGTCTAGATCGTTTTCAGATACGAATGGAATTGAATTTTGGCTCCGAAAGACGAGAAATAATTTTTTTTTAATCAAATTCGATCATTTTTAGGCAATTTTGAGCCTAAAATCAACGTGTTGACGACTCTGGATCGTTTTTAGAGACGATTATAATTCAATTTCAGCTTTGGGATCGAAAAAACTAGATTTTTTTTAGCGAAAATCATTGTTTCAAGCAATATTCTTAGGTACCAGGGTCTAGATCGTTTTCAGACACGAATGGAATTGAATTTTGGCTCCGAAAGACGAGAAATTATTTTTTTTTTAATCAAATTGGATCATTTTTAGGCAATTTTGAGCCTGAAATCAGCGTGTTGACGACTCTGGATCGTTTTTAGAGACGATTATAATTCAATTTCAGCTTTGGGATCGAAAAAACTAGATTTTTGTATCGAAAATCATTGTTTCAGGCAATATTCTTAGGTATCAGGGTCTAGATCGTTTTCAGATACGAATGGAATTGAATTTTGGCTCCGAAAGACGAGAAATTATTTTTTTTTTAATCAAATTGGATCATTTTTAGGCAATTTGGAGCCTAAAATCAGCGTGTTAATGACTCTGGATCGTTTTTAGAAACTTTTAAGTTCATTTTTTGAACAAGGATAAACATTTTCATGCAATATTCTCACGTATCGAGCCAAAAATCGGTACAATAAGGATCTTAGAGTCTGATATCGACCTGAAAAAAAAGGAATGGTCAATTTTTCAATAATTTTCAGGCAATATTTTCACACATTGATCATAGAATCAACGTTGTAATGATTTTGGATCGTTTATCAGAACTGATAGAATCGATTTTCTGTTTTGAAAGATGAAAAAATTCATTTTGAAAACAAGTTTAAATATTTATACGCAATATTCTCACGTATCGGGCCAAAAATCGGTGCAATAATGATTCTGAATAATTTCTAGAGGCGAATAGGATCAAATTTTTTATCCTAGAAGTGAGCCAATAGGAATAGAATTTCGATATTGATGAATGAAATTGATATTCGAATCAAAGCTCTTGAAGACGAAGAAGAAGAAAAAAAATCAGTTTTTCAACTAAATCCATTCAATTCTGTCGATATTTATCGATAATCCAGGTCGCATCTCCTCGCAAAAAAAAAAGAAACGCCTACAAACGTTCCCATGCTCAAGGCGCCGCTTCTTACCCGGTCGGAGGCGGCGTGGGTTGACCGTACTGCGAAACGCTCGTCGGCGCGCTGGAAAAAAGAAGGAAAAATGAATAAACGGCGACCCTTTCGCAGCCAGAATTAAAAAATCGACGAAATCTCTCACGGATTTTCCAATCTCTGCGCAGCCGCGTTTCCCAGGGTGTAAGCGGAGGCCTTGAGGAGTTCCTCGATCCCATTTTTCGGCGTCTCTGTGAGAACGTCGACGTCTCCGTCGAAGTCTCTCTTCGCTTTCTTATTCGGGTTCGCGCCCTTAGCTCCCCTGTGCTTTTTCCTCTTGGGCGCCTCGTCGATGGTAAAACCGCTGTGATTGCTCTCGTTGCTACCGTCGTGAAAGTCGTAAACCGAGCTCTGCTTCCACGTCAGTTCCTTGGGCGCCTCGACCGAATGGTCGGTCGTGAAGTTTCCAAAGTTGTTTATCCCCTCGCCCGTGCTCCGAATCACCTCCTTGTCTCCGAGCTTGAATTTTATCACCTTCAGACTCTGCCTCCCTATTTTTACACCCGGTTTTTCATCCTCGTACGGGTTTCTTCTCACGTACGGATACATCGCGGGCTTAGGAAGGGTCAGTTTCAGCGGAGGTCGGCTGACGGGGCTGCTGTCGACCCCCTGGATCTTGGAATCCGGCTTGTGGGTTTCCTTCGCGTTTCCCTTCAACGGCTTCGCGGAAACTTGATCGGCGGTGTC
Source organism: Euura lappo (assembly GCA_018257835.1). Taxonomy (NCBI): domain Eukaryota; kingdom Metazoa; phylum Arthropoda; class Insecta; order Hymenoptera; family Tenthredinidae; genus Euura; species Euura lappo. The sequence continues at coordinate 28,097 of JAEUYN010001015.1, read as the reverse complement.
GTAAGCCACGAAGTCTTTGTTTATCGGCTTTTTTCTCTTTCTTTTACTCTCCCGCTCCGGCTTGGGGGGGTTCAGCGATATTAAATAGCGCTCCGCGTGACGTATGTCTTTGCTGAAGTCCTTCAACAGCTTTTGACTGTTTATCGTGTGCGGGATTTGACCTCGACTCGTCATGTTGTACTGAGAAATGATAAAAAACAGATATTCAATGATCTTTCTCAGATTACCGTTTTCACCTCACAAAATGCATCTTGAAAACAGAATTCTAGACGATTGGAGGATTAAAAATTGATTTTTTCAGTGAGATTCTTCGACTTTAGGCAGTTTTTTGCTCTATAATCGACCCAATGATAATTTTTATATGAAAAATTCATTATTCAGTTGAATTTGATCAGTATTTGTCTGTTTTGAGATCGAAATCAGTCTCATAATGACTTGGAATAGTTTTCAGACACTGATAAAATATTATTCAAGCTTTAAAAGTACAAGAATTCTTTTTTTCTCGACGAAATTCTTTAAAAAAAAATTAAAAACTCCATTTTTTCAATGAGTTTGAATAATTTTAGCCAATCTTCTTACACACTGAACGTGTAATTAAATAATTAACGATCCTAAATCACGCATTGATGATTCTAAATCATGTTCAGATAAGTTTGGATATTTTTCCATATTCAGAATGAAATCGACCAATAGAATTGAATAATAATTCTAGAAGACAAAATAAAATCATTATTAAACTAATTTGATTAAATTTGCGGTGATATTTGCTTCAAAAGTTTACAAGAAAAATTATTTCTCTGAACAGAATGAATAATTTTTCTTGTTAATCGACATGGAAGAATTTCTCTTACGTCTTTGTCCGTGTTCCACTGTTTCAATATCGTAAGCAGTGCTTTAACACCCTGCAATAAATAACTAGGACATTTTTTCTCCTCGTTATTGAGCTCCTTCAATTCTTTGAGCAATCTCTTAGCCGCGAACCAGTTGATAGTCTCAAATCCCGGATACTGGTACTTGGCGGGAGTTTTAATCTTCTTCTCAAGCTCGTAGATCCTGAAACAAGAAAGAAATGAAATGAAAATGTTTATCTCATTCAGAGCCTCAAGGAATTAGGAACAAAAAAAAATGAAAAAACGTTCGACTCACTGAATCTGCATCGGAATATTAAAACTGTGTAAAAAATTTCCCCCAAAAACAAGGGAATCGACAGGAGTGAGAACCGCGTGTATCCATCCGGTGGGTATCATCATAGTCTGTCCCTGTTTGATGACGCATTTATAACAGGCGTCCGCTTGATCGCCGAAGAACGTTTCGCTCTGACTAGAACTGCACATCCAGTGTTGATACAGCTGGATGTTCGCCGGCGTCGGTCGCACTAGATAGAATATTTTCTCGCCCTTGAGGACGTGGTACCACACCGAAGTTCCCCCAAAATCTATGTGGAAATCCGTGAAGCTGTCCTTCACGCCCATTAGACAATATTTTTGGACCTCGGGTCTCTTCAGCTCGCTGTCTTCCGGCCAGTCTCTTGGCCACACGCTATTCACCCAGTCCAGTTTGCGAGCTATGTAAGGCGCCTCGACCATCGGAGAGAGGCTGAAACGAGACAGAATTGAAACGGTGGAATACGGACAGATGCGTGAGAGAAATTCTTCGATGTCGATTGACAAGGAAAATTATTGATTCCGTTCGGTTTTAAGTCATCGTTAGGCTCATTTGACGCGAATATTACCTCAAATTCGATGCGAATAATGTAATGAGGATTTTATTTTGGCTTCTAGAATTATTATTCAATTCTATAGAATATCGGCTAAAAAGTGATCGAAATAAGTTGAAAACTGTTCATTTTTTGTCGTTTAAAGTCGAAATTCAATTCCAAACTTGTCTGAACATGATTTAGGATCATTAATCCGTTGATTTTTTTTTTTTAATGGAATTTTCAATCTTTCAGACTCGAAATTAATTTCTAATCTTCGCTGAAAATTATTCAGGACCATTGATTATGTCAATTCCACGTTTAGTGTGTAAGAAAATTGGCTAAAATTGTTCAAACTCATTCAAAAAGTCTTTGAAAACGATCTGAAATCGTAATCAGACAAAATTTCACCGGGAAAATAGAATTCTTGTCCTTTCAAAGCCCGAATGATATTCCATCGGTGTCTGAAAACGATTTCAAGTCATTATTACACTGATTTCATTCTCAAAAGGTACAAACACTGCCTGATATCGATCGAATTTGATCAAGAAGGCTCACCCTGTGTTCGTAAACTCCAGACTTATCACGTTCAATACTCTCGTCCGACACGGGTCGTTGTAATATTCTACAAAATCGCGGAGCTTCATTCTGACGTTACTCTGCTTCGTAACGTCTATCACATCCATTTCTCGGTCTCCGCCTGGAATACAAGAGGATCGTGGAACAAGGATTCAGATTCATTCTTTCGAATCGCTGAATTTGTTAATAAGTGAAAATCTCGTATTAAATCTCCTCAAATCTGCGTCTCGGATTACCGATGTAGCTCTCGACGTCGTACACGCTGAAATTAGCGGGCGGTACGGTCATGTCGAGTCCGTCTTTCCCGTCGATAATAACGGGCACTTCGAACCCGTTTGTCTGAAGATACTGAAGCGTCAATTGCTGCCCTCTGACGTTTTTCACGATATCGTCAGCCTTTGAAAAGTGTCTGGACTTGAGTTCCCTGACGAAAACCGGAGTCCCGGTCTGAACGGGCTTCCCGCCGGCCTCGCACTCCGCGTAGTCGTGTCTGTGCGAGTTCATCCTCGTCTTCACTGTCGTGATACAAAAACAAACGAAACGTTAATTCCGGGGGTTTGAAAGACGAAAAAAATACTGCGATACTCACTCAACGACGGTCCGTTTGTCTGAGAACACGACGGACAGTGGAACTTATCCAGGTCCGTAGACGAGTATTCCTTTATCGATACGCATCTGACGTGGAATACGAGCGTCTGATTAGAGTCTCGTACAGCGTTCGAGGACCTAACCTAACTTTTTTGTCACGCGCCGAGGGTTTTGGGGACTAAAAACTAGCTATGACAGTGAAATCTCGTTTCACTCGGGGTCTGTGGGAGCCGTGGAGGTGAATTGGGCAAAAAAACTCGCCTCCTAGGTGATAAAAATCGAAATTTTGAGGTTATGTGAAGAAAAATAGATCGAAGGTGTATCAGAGCACGGAGATCAATATCTTTGTAGGTTTTTTTTAGTGACTCTGAGATCGAAGAGTGCGTGAATGATTGGTTTCTGACCGAGTTTGCATGAAAACTGACGGAATCTGACCGCAGGACGCGTCGATGTTGTAGACGATGATGAATATAAATAAAACGACTCACCCGCCGTGAAACCATTCCTTGCAGACGTCGCACTGTATCATAAACTGTTCGGGAGTGTAAGATTGACCGCAGAAACAATAGGTAGCATCGTCCGAGAGGAGTTCCATTTTCGATGTTTGCAACAGTCGGAGAACAAAGTTGTATTTTATTCCGCGTTTTAACCGGGTTTTAAGAGTCGAGCGCACGGTTTAGCAGCCTCTTCGGGTTCCTGGGGCCACCTGGAACCCCGAGGATATCATATTTCCCGGTCTTCGAGTGACCGAAATCCCTTTAAATAACCTTTTGCTAAAACACTCCCCGGAATGATAGCTGTCAGTCAATCTCTTCGGAGAGAAAGCAACGCTTGTTTACCACAGTCCACAGCCGTGGAGGCGTGGAACAACGGTGGTTCCCCGTTCGGCCACCGCGCGTTGCGCACCGACGCTATGTGGACGGGGAGACGCTCGATGTGTAGATCGCGTATCCGGTAGCCTATACACAGGCGTTTCGGGCCTCGAAATAACCTCAAGTAAGTCGAATGAACGATCGACAGGCGAATAAATAAACAATTGAAGCATCGATGAAGAGTTTCGATCAGTTTCGATTTTGTATTCTATCGTTCCTAAAGGTTCAATGTTTCAGACTAGAAACTCGATTGATTCGAATATTAGAACCGATGAATAACTGAAATCGAACAACGAAGTCGAATGTGAACTGAAATTCAATTTTAAACGTTCGAAATTACAGCTGCGTTCGATTGTTTCGACTATCCGAATCTGATTTATCGACCGCGCACTGTTTTGTGTGACAAATTCGACTCTTTTTCGTATCAAAACTACGTTTACAATTCCTAGAATGGTGAAATATCGCGTGTCTAATGGCATAAGGTCGCAAGCACCGAAAACGCGGTTTTGGTGGCAAAAGGTCGTATAATTTTTTCTTTCACACCATTCGCTCCGAAAACGGCCAAACCGTATAGATCAATTGAGATTACGAGATCGAAAAACGTAAGTGCAAAAGGTCGTAAGCGCCGTTTTTTTCATGATTTTTCATGATTTTTCCAAATAGTTGTAAAAACTCGTAAAACGCAAAGATAAATTGAAAGAACGACCATGTAAAAAAAATTCTATAAAAAATATTGGTAGTTAAAACCAGAAGGTCGTGAGCGCCATTTGGATTTTTTTTATTTCTCAGGATTTTTTTAAATTATAGCTGTAAAAACTCGTAAAACGCAAAGATAAATTGAAAGAACGAACATTTAAAAAAATTCGATAAAAAATATAGGTAGTTAAAAGCAGAAGGTCGTGAGCGCCATTTGGATTTTTTTTTTATTCCTCACGATTTTTTCAAATAGCTGTAAAAACTCGTAGAACGCAAAGATAAATTGAAAGAACGACCATATAAAAAAAATTCGATAAAAAGTATTGGTACTTAAAAGCAGACTGTCGTGAGCACCATTTGGATGTTTTTATTTCTCACGATTTTTTCAAATAGCTGTAAAAACTCGTAAAACGCAAAGATAAATTGAAAGAACGACCATGTAAAAAAAATTCTATAAAAAATATTGGTAGTTAAAACCAGAAGGTCGTGAGCGCCATTTGGATTTTTTTTATTTCCCACGATTTTTTTAAATTATAGCTGTAAAAACTCGTAAAACGCAAAGATAAATTGAAAGAACGAACATTTAAAAAAATTCGATAAAAACTATAGGTAGTTAAAAGCAGAAGGTCGTGAGCGCCATTTGGATTTTTTTTTTATTCCTCACGATTTTTTCAAATAGCTGTAAAAACTCGTAGAACGCAAAGATAAATTGAAAGAACGACCATATAAAAAAAATTCGATAAAAAGTATTGGTACTTAAAAGCAGACTGTCGTGAGCACCATTTGGATTTTTTTATTTCTCACGATTTTTTCAAATAGCTGTAAAAACTCGTAAAACGCAAAGATAAATTGAAAGAACGACCATGTAAAAAAAATTCGATAAAAAATATTGGTAGTTAAAAGCAGAAGGTCGTGAGCGCCATTTGGATTTTTTTATTTCTCACGATTTTTTCAAATAGCTGTAAAAACTCGTAAAACGCAAAGATAAATTGAAAGAACGACCATTTAAAAAAAATTCGATAAAAAATTTTGGTAGTTAAAAGCAGAAGGTCGTGAGCGCCATTTGGATTTTTTTATTTTGCACGATTTTTTTTATATCGCTGTAAAAACTCGTAAAACGCAAAGATAAATTGAAAGAACGACCATTTGAAAAAATTCGATAAAAAATATTGGTAGTTAAAAGCAGAAGGTCGTGAGCGCCATTTGGATTTTTTTTTATTTCTCACGATTTTTTTTATATAGCTGTAAAAACTCCTGAAACGCAAAGATAAATTGAAAGAACGACCATTTAAAAAAATTCGATAAAAAATATTGGTAGTTAAAAGCAGAAGGTCGTGAGCGCCATTTTGATTTTTTTTATTTCTCACGATTTTTTTAAATAGCTGTAAAAACTCGTAAAACGCAAAGATAAATTGAAAGAACGACCATTTAAAAAAATTCGATAAAAAATATTGGTAGTTAAAAGCAGAAGGTCGTATCCGCCCAACTTACGACCTATTGCACTTATATTTTTCGATCACGTAATTTCAATTGATCTATACGCTTCGACGTTTTCAGAGCGATTGGCGTGAAAAAAAAATGATACGACTTTATGCCATTATAAACAGCAAAACGTCGTATAATGGCGCTTACGTCCTTCTGTCATTCGACACGCGACATACGTTACCAATGTTTTGTTCATCGCCTACGTTAAGTTATCGACGTGGTAGGGGGTCTCCTGCTGTGTATAAATACGACGGATCAGACGAATTCTAACCAGAAACCTATTTCTAACGAAGTAAGTGGCTACCTTCAACATGAACAAGCTCGTCTGTCTTCTCGTCGCCTCATTGCTGTGCGTGGGTGTTGCCAGCGGTAAGTTACAGACCAATAGCACATGCTCGAACGTTCTATTTTCCAATACAATGAAACCTCACTTATATTTATTTCAATCGGGTACGCTAGAAAATACATACATATAAGTGAGAATAACGTAAAAAAAAACTAATTTACAGTCAAGTGGTTCGATAGCTTCCACGTCAGCATTGCAATTATTCACACACATCATCAACAGGTGCAAATACACCTGTTCTCTAGATAAACGTAGAAATATTTTTGCATCAAGGAGTAAAATATTCTCGATACAACAAGGATACAATATTCAATCTGAAAATATTTGAATTATTGATTTCAATTCCAACAGCCAAACTGGAACTCATGGACGTATACCGAAAGCAATGAATTTTTCAAGTATTGTGTCACGAAATATTTAACAGCATACTTATTTTGCTATGCCTACATTTTCGTATCACAGAAAGTAAAATTTAAATACGTAAAATGGTACTGAAGTGGAAAATCGACCATTCATCGAACTCATGTATATCAATAGCAATCAACTTTTAAAGTGTTGTGTCACGAAATATCGCGTGTCTAATGACATAAGGAACTGAGCGCCATTATACGACGTTTTGCTGTTTATAGTGGCATAAAGCCGTACAATTTTTTTTTTCACGCCAATCGCTCTGAAAACGTTCAAAACGTAGGTATCAATTGAAATTACGAGATCGAAAAATGTAAGTGCAAACGGTCGTAAGTTGGGCGGATACGACCTTCTGCTATTAACTGCGATTTTTTTTATCGAATTTTTCGAAACGGCGTCGATTTCGATTTTTCATTGCGTTTCACGAGTTTTCAGCTATTTAAAAAAAGTCATGAAAAATAAATAAAATCAAACTGGCGCCTACGACCTTCTGATTTTAACTACCGATATTTTTTATCGAATTTTTTTAAATGGTAGTTCTTTCAATTTATCTTTGCGTTTTACGAGTTTTTACAACTATTTGGAAAAATTATTAAAAATCATGAAAAAAAATGGGGCTTACGACGTTTTGCCTATATGTTGTTTTTTATTTTTCCTTAAAAATTGTAATGAAAGAACGACGTATCCGCCAAACTTATGACCTTTTGCACTTACAATGTTCGATCTCGTAATTTCAATTGATCTATACGTTTTGGCCGTTTTCAGACTGAATGTTGTGAAAACAAAAATATACGACCTTTTGCCACCAAAATCGCGTTTTTGGCGCTCACGGCCTTTATCTATCCCTACTGAAAAAGATCCTGCAATATATTACATGAAAAAGTACATAATAAATTACATGATAAATTTTATAAAGTTATGCTGGATTCCTGATACGAATTATTATGTACTTTATCATATGATTTTCGTTTTAACCATTATGTTGTACAGATACACATAATTTATTACCTAATTTATCGTAGGATGTTTTACATGATCTGATTTTATGATAGAAAAAAAGCGGACACCCGAGTCGGGATCGAACCGTGGTCATTCGAATTTGGAACCAGTAACGCTTGAGCTACGGTTCTTCATACTAATGTAACAAAGTTTGAGGTTCATAAGCTTTGATATGATTGTGATTGATATCAGTTTCTTCAAAGGAGTTGGAACTCGTAGAGCTAAAACTCATGTAAAACATCATACAATAAATTAGATGATAAATTATGTGTATTTGTACAACGTAATGGTCAGAACAAAAATCATGTGATTAAAGTACATAATAATTTACAACATTCCTAATTTACATGATAATTCATATCATGAATCCAGTCATAACTTTATGAAATTTATTATGTACTTTTTCATGTAATATTTTACAATATCTTTTTCAGTAGGGATGAGACACGAGATATTTAAGAGCATGCTTCAGTCATTCTTTACTATTCTTTACCGACCGTACCCGGTTTTCACTTGTTTTCACTTGTTTTCACTGATAGCAAAGCCTACGCGTCACGAGCGCGGAAAAGGAACCAACAGCGCAATTCTAGATGGAATTCCGAAGATGTATATCGGAAAACTTCTTTGTTTCATGCAACAATGAAGACGTATTCTTGAAAACTGCACAAAATGGTAATTGTCGATGTCAAGCGGTGGTCGCGGCCATGATTGTGAGTTTCGCCCGTTCATCATGGCCGCGACCACCGCTTGACATCGACAATTACCATTTTGTGCGGTTTTCAAGAATATGTCTTCATTGTTGCATGAAACAAAGAAGTAGAGGGGATGTGGGCGCTCTAACCCAAGATCCCTGCACCCACATGGTTACCGACCGTGGGGTTCGCATCCGTACCAATTACCGACAGTGGGTAAGTTACCCCAGCGCCTTCTGTTACCGACCGATGGTTCGTGCTAATTACCGACAGTGGGTAGGTTACCCACCAGATGGCGTCCCTCATTTTCCTGAGAGATGGCGCCTCTAACTGTTCATTCCCCAGATGGCGTTCCCATGATAATTGTATGATAATTGTATATTCACCATCTGAGACATGGCGCTCAATTCTCAAATCTCAATTCTCAAATCTCAATCCATAGTGATAATTGCACATTCCTCATCCGAGAGATGGCATTCCCGTGTGTGTGTGTGTGTGTGTGTGTGTGTGTGTGTGTGTGCGCACGCGTGGTGCAGAAATTCTCTAAAAATGGGTAAAATCCCCGAAAAATCTAGACGCTTTAGGTTTTCCAAAGTTTTCCAAAGATTTCCAAAGTTGTCAAAAATTGTTAAAAGATCGATTTCTGGGGAAAACCTAAGGTGTCACCCATATAAAATATACTTTGGTCGAGTTCCACCCTGTACATACCGAAAGTGGTCACTTGTTACCCCCACCACCACCACCCCAATTTATCTAGTTCCTGATCCTGCCACTGACATCGTGCGTGCGTGGGTGCCTTCTCAGAATGGGTAAATGTCTTGAAAAATGGATGAAATATGCGAAAAATCTGTAAATTTCAGGTTTTCAAAAGTTTTCCAAAGTTTTCCAAAGTTTCCCCCACTCGCCAGTAGGTGGTGTTCCGAAGGAAATTTGGGGCGTGTCGGACATTATTTGGTTTGACAGGTTGGTAGTACCGGCTCTTTGTCGATGTTACAGACCTACAGATAATCGAGGAAAAGTTCGTTCAGTTACGCTCCAATAATCCAAGTGACAACATGAGAGCAGCGTGGTGTCGTGAGCAGGCCGAGGTGTTGGGCGGATTAATGGAGGTTAGCAGTAGAATCAAAGAAAAGTGGAAGATGGTGAAAGCCGGCAAGGATGCGACCGCGGTGGTCGCGAGCGAACTGCTCAAACTAATAGTTGACCCACTGAAAGAATTGCTGCATACATCGAAGCAGCAGATAAAACAGGAGACGAAAATGGAGCCCCTCGACCTTTCGCTGAAAACTGAATCGACACCTTTGTATTTTTCGGCGGGGAATGACAAGTCTGATGAGGAGGAGGAGGAGGAATGGGCTTCAGCCAATGATTCTGATGATGCGTACAGGGGGGTGAATACTATGGAAGTGGATGAGGGTCACGAGGATGAGGATGAGGATGAGGATGATGGGGAGGATGATGATGATGATGGGGATGATACCCTCGTAGCTGGTGAAACCTCCTCTACAAGGAAGGATGAAGATCTAGCGTGGCGGTATCTGAAAATGCTTGAGACGCATGAGCAGAGGGACGGTGTGCGAAAGTTGCTGCAGGGGATGATGATTGGTAGTTCACGGGTTAAATTCGTTGCAAGTGGGATTTATGTCGGTGATGATTATTACGAGACAACACCGGGATTACTTGAATTATTATTCAAAAAATCACCCGACGTTACCCTCCTGACCGACAAGGATAGCCAAAATTATGCGAAAATTGTGATGGAAACAAATGTGCTGCGAAAGCATTACAAGCCCGATGAAATGCTGCGGGTTAATGACGTTAATCCAAAGTATAAGTATTTCATTGCGCGATACTTTGAATCAGCATTGGGAGGAGGCAAATCTGGTGTCGGATTGCCTGAATATAAGATTGCGCGACCAGAGGGGCGGAGAATAAAATATGTACGCTGGGATGATCCTATAATGTGTTAGTCGATTGTCTTCGACTTCTTATGCAATCGCAGGCAGCTGGTGATACCACTGTTGCTAACGAGATAGTCTCCATTATTGAAGAGTTGCGAGAAGCTGAAATAATCCATTAACAAAGGATCAGTCTATAAAAAATCTACAGATCTTGCATGTAACGCAAGCATCTGATGCATTGAAAATGTCCTTCGTTATCTTAGTTTTCGTGCATTTTTTCATCTAAATCTCTAAATTTACATGCTGCGCTATTATTATTGCCATCTATGATTACAATACGAATCATGATTTGCACCGTGAAATCTACATTACCGAAATGTCCCTCGTTCTATTTTTTTTGTTAATTTATTTATTTATAAACTTTTTTCACGCAGCGGTTAATTAAAATGCTGCGCTATTACTATTGCCATCTATGATTACACTTAAGAATCATTATGTGCACAGTGAAACCTATATCACCTAAATGTCCCTCGTTCTATTGTTTTTGTTCTTTTATTATTTATTTCTTCAACTTTTCATTACGCACTTCCGTTGCATTGCTTCCGTTGCGTCGCTTCCGTTGCATCACTTCCGTTGCATCGCTTCCGTTGCATCATTTCAAGATTTGATCCCACAGACCTCACTACTGACCCGAAAACGGAAGCATTTTCAATGCTAATAAGTGAGAAAATTCATCGTGTATTGACTGAAAAATGAATTAAGAATTTGAATAAATTGTTGAAATGAGAGACGCTGCGCGGTTGGTGCTGCCACCCTAAGTCGGCACCTGGAACTACGTTCCTAGCCACCGTCCCAAATCCTCCGTCCCCCTACTACTGAATGACCGTTACAGTTCGTAAACCGACGCCGTACCGGCATGTTCGCATCCATCCATATTGTATTCAATAAACATTAAGATTAACTTGTGGTGTGCTTCTCTTCTTTACACCCTACCACACATATCCTGCTCACAGGTTATGGGCCCAGGGTACCGACAAAAGTGTCAAGTGTAAATGAAAGTGCGAGTCACGTAATCAAGTTCAGTTTTGAGGTTAAAGTGCCGAGCGTCGAGACGCGTAGAAACAATGAGCGGGCTCATGCGAATAGAGACTCTGAACAAAGAGAACTACGACACTTGGAAAATGCAAATGGAAGCGTTACTCGTAAAAAACGACGCGTGGACATACGTAAGCGGCGAGTGCGTGAAACCGACGTCCGACGGGACGCCCGCCCGAAACGCGTTAGTGAGTACGTGGACCAAGAACGATAACAAAGCCAAATCCGATTTAATTTTGTCGATCGATCCCTCCGAACTGAAACAAATCAAGGGATGCGCTACGTCTCGTGAAGTGTGGATAAAACTGGAAAGTATTTATCAGTCCAAGGGACCGGCCCGCAAAGCCAACCTGTTAAAACAATTAACACTGCAGCGAATGGAGGACGGTGAGGACGTACGAGAACACGTGCGGAAGTTCTTCGACGCGATCGATAAATTATCTGAAATGGATGTTGACATAAATCCCGACCTGTTGGCGATAATGCTACTTTACAGCTTGCCACCATCTTTTGAAAACTTCAGGTGCGCGATCGAGTCCCGCGACGAGTTGCCGAATCCCGAAGCGCTTCGCATAAAGATAATCGAGGAAAGTGATGCGCGTAAAAGTGACACTCGTGGCGCGACGCAAAACGCCATGATCGCGAAGAAACCGTGGAATCAAAAGAAGGGGAAACCAGGCAAGAGACCACCCGATAATAAATCATCCGAAAACAAAGGTGACTTTAAATATCGGTGCAGTCGCTGTAAATTAGTTGGTCACAAGGCCGCGGAATGTCCGAAAAAAGGTGAAGATTCGGGACCGTCGAACCCCGGAAAGAAATCTGCCGAAAAAGTGAGCTGGTGCGCTACAGAACAATTAACCGGTATTCACGGGGCATTTCGGGCGGACAGCGATGTGCGCGACTACAAGTGGTGTCTGGACAGTGGCGCCACGTCGCATCTATGCAAGGAGTTGGACGATTTCACGCACATAAGTGATTCGAGACCAGCGAAACTCAACCTAGCCAGCAACGCTACGACTGAGATAAAAGCAACAGGAACAGTGAAACTTGTAGCAGACGTCCAAGGAGAGATGAAAGAAGTAAGTTTGTGTAACACGCTACATGTTCCGAGCCTTCGCACGAACCTGATGTCAGTGGCTAAAATCACAGACAAAAACTGTGATGTGATTTTCACACAAAATCAAGCATACGTCATCAAGAGCGGCACAGTATCCATAAGAGAAAAGGACACGAAGATGATCGCGAATCGAGTCGGAAATCTGTATTTCATGGAGGAATACGCCCTAGCAGAGTGTAATGCAGCTCCAGGGGAAGAGATGAACTACAGTAAGTCAATGGAGAAGCTGAAGACCTGGCACCGTCGTTTGGGACACGTCAACGTGCAGGATCTCGTGAAAGGCGCGCGGAGCGAGGCCCTACGAGGTATGGACCTTGGCAACTGCAAAGCCGAACTCACCTGCGAGATCTGCCTTCGTGGGAAAATGACGAGGACGCCTTTTCCCAAAGAATCAGAACGAGAAACCGAATTGTTGGAAATAATTCATTCTGACCTTTGTGGCCCAATACGCGTACAGTCGATCGGTCGGGCGAAATTCTTCATAACTTTCATCGACGATCACTCAAGATGGTGCGAAGTGCGATTCCTAAAGTCAAAGAGCGAGGCGTTCGAGGCTTTCAAAGAATTCAAGATACTCGTCGAAAACCAGAAGGATAGGAAGATGAAAAATCTACAATCCGACAACGGGGGAGAGTATCTGAGCAACGAGTTCGAAGATTATTTAAGAGAGAACGGGATTCTGCGGAGACTCACCGTCGCTAACAACCCGGAGCAAAACGGCACCGCAGAACGAAAGAATCGAACTCTCTTGGAGATGGCAAGGTGCCTACTCATCCAATCAGGCCTGCCTTCGTCTTTTTGGGCTGAAGCGGTTTCAACCGCGAACTACATCCGTAATAGATGCCCAACGAGAAGCCTGGACGGACGCACGCCGCACGAGATATGGACAGGAGAGACACCGGACGTCAGCCACTTCAGACAATTCGGTTGCACTGTCTACTACCTTGACAGAGCTCCCGGAAAAGGCAAGCTCGAAGAACGCGCGATCGAAGCAATTTTCCTCGGATACGCTGAGCAATCCAAGGGTTACAGAGTGTGGGTGCCCGATGAAAAGAAAATCGTAACGACACGTGACGTCAAGTTCCTGGAGGACTTGGAGACCTACTCGGAAGAAGACTACGAGGACGTCACTCCTGAAGATCCTCCGAATAAGGAGACCAAACAGCGAGAAGCTGAAAACTCCATACGTCGGGAAATCCAAATCGAAACGAGTCAAGGCGAAGAACAACCAGACGAGAATCCAGTTGCCATCGTGGAGGACGGAAATAACGATGAGGATGAGGACGACGACGGACACCAGAATGTTGACGAAGATGGAGAGAACGAGGCTGATAGCGAAATCGACGATGATAACCAAGACGCCCACGAGATACCACGAAGAGGTCCTGGAAGACCAAGACGGATCTTAACAGGACAAAGGGGAAGACCCCGGAAGCAGTATCAGGAAGCCAGATACGCGGAAACTGAAGAAGCCTTCGCAGCAGAGATATCCCTGAAACAAGCAGTATCGGGTGAAGATGCAGAAGACTGGTTCCGTGCGATGGCAATCGAAGTAAAGTCGATCCTGAAGAACGATACGTGGATACTCGTCGAACGTCCTGAGAAGGAAGAAGTCATCGGCAGCCGCATGGTTTTACGGAACAAGTACAAACCAGACGGGTCAATTGAAAGAAGAAAGGCTCGAATCGTGGCTAAAGGATTCGCGCAACGGCCGGGAGTCCACTTCAACCAAACGTTCGCGCCAGTCGCTCGAATGAGCTCCATCCGACTTCTCACGGCCATTGCAGCCGAATACGGCATGGAAATCAAACAATTCGACGTGACAACGGCTTATCTGAACGGGATTATCGAAGAGAAGGTATTCATGGAAACTCCACAATACTTTGCAGAAACCCTGGAGATAATCATCGAGACAGAAGCAAGAAAAAGTCAACTCGGAATGAGAGCGAAGCAGATGCTCGAACAAATGGAAAGCGGGGACAAGGTATGTCTACTAAAGAAGTCTTTGTACGGACTACGTCAAGCCGGGAGGAACTGGCATTTAAAGCTAGACGACGTGCTGAAAAGCTTCGGCGCGAATGCAGCGGATGCAGATCCCTGCGTGTACTTCCTGGGGCAAGGGGAAGAACTACTCCTGATCGCCATCTACGTAGACGACATCTTGGTTGCCTCGCGAAACCAGAAGAAAATAGACGAACTCAGAAACAGACTGTCGCTGGAGTTCGAAATGAAGGATCTCGGCGACGTCAAATATTGTCTTGGCATGGAGTTCACGAGGCACGAAAAGGAAATCACCGTCAGTCAAAAGGGATACATCAGAGACATCCTGCAACGTTTTGGAATGAGTGACTCGAAGCCCGTGACGACTCCCATGGACGTTAACGTGAAGTTAACAAAGACCGAAGACGACGAGAGACCGGAGGACAAGAAGACGCCATACCGCGAACTCGTAGGCGCGTTAATGTACTTGGCCGTAGCAACAAGGCCAGACATAGCACACGCAGTAAGCGCACTGAGCCAGTTCAACGATTGCCACAATTCGGAGCACTGGACAGCAGCTAAACGCGTCCTGCGTTACCTGAAAGGAACTATTCATATAGGACTTACCTTCAAACCAGCAGGAGAGCCCCTGAAGGGCTACGTTGATGCAGATTGGGCCAGCTGTCTGATCGACAGGCGCTCGTACACAGGATATACCTTCATCCTCGGAAAAGGAGCAATCTCTTGGGACTCGAAGAAACAGCAAACCGTGGCGCTTTCGTCAACAGAGGCGGAATACATGGCAATAACTGAGGCCGCCAAGGAAGCCATCTACCTAAAAAGCTTTCTGACTGAATTGGGTTTCAAAAACCTAGCAGACGTAATGGTCCTGAACGATAATATAGGCGCTGGCAAACTCGCCGAAAACCAAACTTATCACGCTCGGACCAAACACATAGATGTGAAGCATCACTTCATCCGTTGGGCCTTGAGGAATAAGAAACTCAAACTGGACTACTTACCTACGGAAGATATGGTAGCTGATGTGCTGACGAAAGCACTACCCGGACCTAAACATCGACGATGTGTGGACTTACTGGGACTTGGATCTTCAGTAATGGATTCGAAAGAGAGACCACGCATCGAGGGGAAGTGTTGAAATGAGAGACGCTGCGCGGTTGGTGCTGCCACCCTAAGTCGGCACCTGGAACTACGTTCCTAGCCACCGTCCCAAATCCTCCGTCCCCCTACTACTGAATGACCGTTACAGTTCGTAAACCGACGCCGTACCGGCATGTTCGCATCCATCCATATTGTATTCAATAAACATTAAGATTAACTTGTGGTGTGCTTCTCTTCTTTACACCCTACCACACATATCCTGCTCACATAAATATGTTTTGTTATAATTCCTGACTGTGTGTATTGTATATCCCTCATCCGTAATCCAATCCTCTCACTTGCACTTACATGTTCAGGGAGTTGTAGAAACGTTTGAAAACTTTGGAAAACTTTGGAAAACCTGAAACGTCTAGATTTATCGGGGATTTTACCCATTTTTAGAGAATTTCTGCACCAATTCTGAGAATGTGCGCGCGCGCACACACACACACACACACACACACACACACACACACACACACGGGAATGCCATCTCTCGGACGAGGAATGTGCAATTATCACTATGGATTGAGATTTGAGAATTGAGAGTTGAGAATTGAGATTTGACAATTGAGATTTGAGAATTGAGATTTAAGCGCCATGTCTCAGATGGTGAATATACAATTATCATACAATTATCATGGGAACGCCATCTGGGAAACGAACAATTATCATAGGGGCGCAATCTCTCGGAAAAATTAGGGACGCCATCTGTCGGGAGAATTAGGGACGCCATCTGTTGGGTAACCTACCCACTGTCGGTAATTAGCACGGAACCTCGGTCGGTAACAGGCAGCACCGAAGTAACTTACCCACTGTCGGTAATTAGCACGGATGCGAACCCCTCGGTCGATAACCATGTCGGTGCAGGGATCTTGGGTTAGAACCCCCACATCCCCTCTACTCAAAGAAGTTTTCCGATATACATCTTCGGAATTCCATCTAGAATTGCGCTGTTGGTTCCTTTTCCGCGCTCGTGACGCGTAGGCTTTGCTATCAGTGAAAAAAAGTGAAAACCGGGTACAGTCGGTAAAGAAGAGTAAAAAAATGACTGTAGCATGCTCTTAACAGCACACTCAACATTTTGTAGCACGTATGTTCTGCAGGTGATAAGATTTATTGAATCGTTAAAAATAAAAACTGTGCGTAGGGGAGAGTGGGGCACAATGGGGCAGTTTTGACTTTTCGATTTTTTTAATTTTTTTGGAAAGCGATTTGAAATTGTGACCAGGTGGAATTCATGAGTCAACTCATTGGCAACAATGTCCAGTAACTAAAATTCCGATATCTTGCATAGCAAAAATAATAAAAATGCATTTCCAAAGAAGAATTTATGATCTATTGTGTCCCACCCGTGGGGTACAACGGGTCACTCCATGGGGCACTACGGGTCAACCTGGTAATCAGCTGAAAATGATGGAATTTTCGACAAAATAAATTTTTACATTCAAATTAGTAAGCTCCTAATGCATCTCCGAGTCCAGTTACTCAATCAGTTGGAATCATCGAATCAGTAGGAAAAAACCAGTGTTGACGTACAGAAATGAGTATGTGATTGTGACGTTTGTTTTACAAAAACATAATTTAGGAGTTGAAGTCCCGATTCGCGATAACGAACTGTTTACTGGAGATCGATTTGAACGTTAATTAGTGAAAACCCTGATCGGATGATGAAAATGTGATATTTCCATGGATCTTAAATAAATTGACCTACCGAACCAAAAAACGCATATTTAACTTTGGGCGATACGTGATTTTCTAGCCCAGGTATGTAAGTATTCATTGATATGATGACAATTGGCCGTATCTAATCCGTAAAAACGTGAAAACGAAACTTAGCAGGATTTTTTTTCCAACTTTGAGGGCGTCAAAACAAACTTTCAGTCACTGAAACGCACCATGTTGAAATAAAACGAGTAATGACACGTTAGAACAGGTGACTGTAGGTCACGAACCTGCCACCCAGGTGCCGCCTCTTTACAATGCTCGACTGCGGAGACGGCAGCATTGACCCATAGTGCCCCACTCGCCCCTACGTCGTGGCGATATATTCGATTATATATATATATATCGATTCGTCAAGTATTGTCATGATGTCCTGATTTTTGTTTCAGGAGTCGACCCACCCGAGTCTAGCACCAGGAGTGAGTTAAAGATACAGAGATTTTCGATAATGACAGATATTCACTTGTTGTTCGAATTTATAACGTTAAGCTCTTTGTTTGGCACCATTTTATTCTCTACATTTTGAGCTACACGGAATGTTCAAACCATTTTGAACATGTCAGGTTCCACTCGATTCGTCAAGTATTGTCATGATATCCTGATTTTTGTTTCAGGAATCGGCCCAGCCGCGGCTGC
Organism: Euura lappo; assembly: GCA_018257835.1. Lineage (NCBI taxonomy): Eukaryota > Metazoa > Arthropoda > Insecta > Hymenoptera > Tenthredinidae > Euura > Euura lappo. The sequence continues at coordinate 10,118 of JAEUYN010001015.1, read as the reverse complement.
CGCCGGGGCTTCCTCAAACAGAAGTAAGTTAAAGATACAGAGATTTTCGATAATGACAGATATTCACTTGTTGTTCGAATTTATAACGTTATGCTCTTTGTTTGCAACCATTTTATTCTCTACATTTTGTGCTACACGGAATTTTCAAACCATTTTGAACACGTCAGGTTCCACTCGATTCGTCAAGTATTGTCATGATATCCTGATTTTTGTTTCAGGAGTCAACCCAACCGAGGCTACCCCCAGGAGTGAGTTAAAGATACAGAGATTTTCAGTAATGACAGATATTCACCGGTTGTTCGAATTTATAACGTTATGCTCTTTGTTTGGAACCATTTTATTTTTATTATCTTTATATTCTCTACATTTTATGCTACACGGAATGTTCAAACCATTTTCAACATGTCGGGTTCCACTCGATTCGTCAAGTATTGTCATGATATCCTGATTTTTGTTTCAGAAGACCCCAACCGCCCACCCGCCCCTCAAAAAGTCTACAGTAAGTTAAAGATACAGAGATTTTCGATAATGACAGATATTCACTTGTTGTTCGAATTTATAACGTTATGCTCTTTGTTTGGAACCATTTTATTCCCTACATTTTATGCTACACGGAACGTTCAAACCATTTTCAACATGTCAGGTTCCACTCGATTCGTCAAGTATTGTCATGATATCCTGATTTTTGTTTCAGGAGGCGAGCCAGCCCCGTCCGCCCCCTGGACTTCCTCAAGCAGAAGTAAGTTAAAGATACAGAGATTTCCGATAATGACGGATATTCACTGGTTGTTCGAATTTATAACGTTATGCTCTTTGTTTGGAACCATTTTATTCTCTACATTTTATGCTACACGGAATGTTCAAACCATTTTCAACATGTCAGGTTCCACTCGATCCGTCAAGTATTGTCGTGATATCCTGATTTTTATTTCAGGAGGCCGCCCAACCGAGGATACCATGCTGAGAAGTAAGTTATAGATACAGAGATTTTCGATAATGACAGATATTCACTTGTTGTTCGAATTGAGCTCAAGCGAGTCGAGCACCGCAGAATGAAGACATAATCACAGTCCTCTTTACTTATTGTTAAATTTCAGATACAATGAAATTTGTCAAAGACCGACTGGAATACTATGCGGAAGCTATTGAAGAGGTGTCCACCAGTAAGTTGAAAACAATGTCACCCAATGAAGATATTCAAGTCATATAGCTACTAAGACATGCTTCGAATATTGACAAAGTACAATAGTGTCATGATGTACGTATTTTATTTTCAGCGAGCGATTACCCGACCCCCGCAGACGCTGGTAAGTGATGAGTGGATACACTTACTTGACCAATTTATACGTCTACAAAAACGCTCGAATTATCTTTGTCTCCGTATTCTGGAAAATCATTCCGTTTGATATTCAGGACCTCTCTATTTCTATTTCAGTTACTTTGACGGATGCCGGAATCTATCTCGAAAAGACTGTAGCTTCTATCCTAGCGGGTAGCGAGACCAGTGAGTTGAAGACGACTTTTACCCTTTAAAAATGTTTTTGTGATCTACTGTTCGCTTCACATATCCGGGTGAAGTCGAGAAAATGTTTTAATCGACCGAGATTTTCTATTTTGATTCTTCATATTTCATTATTTTTTTCACTTTTTGCCATTATATCTTGCGTCAATTGGTGAATCTCCACTCTGTCCTGATACGCCTATTTTATTTTCAGGAACCAGAAAACAAATAATGGCCGATTTCTGGAGTAAGTGACACTCATTCGAAAAATACATCAAGCCTAGCTTGATTTTCATCCAGCTGTTGTTAGAACTGAGTGAGAGTGGAAGACGACTTGATCATAACCTCTGTATTCCAATTTCAGAATATCTCACCACAGTAAGAAACAACGTGATAGCCGATTTGAAAAGAAGTAAAAGGACAGCACGTGAGTTAAAGACGATTGTGCCCAATGCCCATTTAGAATATCGCGCCTCAATTAGCACTTGAAAATTGTCTAAATTATTGAGGTATCTTTTAATTTCCAGATAAAAACGATAGGCTCGGACATACTCTGCTGACATTTACTTACGAACTCGACTCAATCGACCGCGATGTCGGTTGGATTTTTAACACCGCTTCCAAGCTTGCGGAGAGTAAGTTGGAAACAATCGTACTATTAGAAATATAATTGTCATACTGAGATCTACCGTTTGCAATTGATCTATACGTTTTGGCCGTTTTCAGAGCGAATGGCGTGAAAAAAAAAATTATACGACCTTTTTCCACCAAAATCGCGTTTTTGGCGCTTACGACCTTATGCCGTTAGACCCGCGATATTTAACAGCACACTTAAGATTTTGTAGCACGTATGTTCTGCAGGTGATAAGATTCATTGAATCGTTGAAAATAAAAACTATGCGTACGTCATCACGATATAGATAAAATGTGTTTTTTAAACGTTATGCTCTTTGTTTGGAACCATTTTGTTCTCTACATTTTATGCTACCCGGAATGTTCAAACCATTTTCAACATGTCAGGTTCCACTCGATTCGTCAAGTATTGTCATGATGTCCTGATATTTGTTTCAGGAGTCGACCCAACCGAGGCTGACAGAATCAACGGTAAGTTGAAGATACAGAGATTTTCGATAATGACAGATATTCACTTGTTGTTCGAATTTAGCTTAAGCGAGTCGAGCACCGCGGAATGACGACTTAATCACAGTCCTCTTTACTCAAATTTCAGCTGGCGTGGCAGATGTCATAAAGAAACTGTCAGACCTTGCAAAGGATGTTAAAGAGAAATCCGCCAGTAAGTTCAAAACAATGTCACCCAATGAAGATATTCAAGTCATAGCTACTAAGACATGCGTCAAATATTGACAAAGTACAACAGTGTCATGATGTACCTATTTTATTTTCAGATAGCGATTCCCTGAAAAAAGGAGACGCTGGCAAGTGATGAATGGATACACTTACTTGACCAATTTATACGTCTACCAAAACGCTCGAATTATCTTTGACTCCGTATTCTGGAAAATCATTCCGTTTGATATTCAGGACCTCTCTATTTCTATTTCAGATACTTTGACGGAAGCCGGAGTCTCTTTCGAAAACGCTGTAGCTCATATCCTATGGGGTCAAGGGGGTGAGTTGAAGACGACTTTTACCCTTTAAAAATGTTTTTGTGATCTACTGTTCGCTTCACATATCAGGGTGAAGTCGAGAAATTGTTTTAATTGACCGAGATTTTCTACTTTGATTCTTCATATTTCATTCCTTTCTTCACTTATTGCCATTATATCATGCGTCAATTGGCGATTTTCTACTTTGTCATGATACGCCTATTTTATTTTCAGTAAACAAACAAGACGTTTCTGCCGACTTCCGGAGTAAGTGACACTCATTCGAAAAATACATCAAGCCTAGCTTGATTTTCATCCAGCTGTTGTTAGAACTGAGTGAGAGTCGAAGACGACTGGATCATAACCTCTGTATTCTAATTTCAGAAGATGTCGCGGGAGTACAAATCAGAATGATAGCCCATTCGGAAAAAACTGGAGCGGCGGCCAAAAGTGAGTTGAAGACGATTGTGCCCACCTAGAATATCGCGCATCAATTAGCACTCGAAAATTGTCTAAATTACTGAGGTATCTTTTAATTTCCAGAATCCACCGATGATATCAAACATGATGTGGCCGAAGTTATGAAATCATACAATGAAGTAAAGAATCAATTCACTGAGATTTTGGAAGCTGCTATCAAGCTTGTCCAGAGTAAGTTGGAAACAATCGTACCATTAGAAATATAATTGTCATACTGAGATCTATCGTTTGCTACAAACCAAATTCCAATGAGGCTTTGATAAATTGATCTATTTCCTTAGCCTCCAGTCAGGCAAACGTATTTGATACTCAACATTCGATCCCTGATTTCAATTGTACCACCTCCACCAGTTTAGTACCGCTAAACTACGATCCTGAATATTTTGACTTTTTATATTATTTCCAACATCAACTAAAATATGATGATTTCTGAAATTATACTTTCAATGTGTTCTGGTAATTGCCATTGAATCGTAATTTCACTTTCTCAGAAAGACGTCCACAATCATAAATCTCATGCCAGTGCAGCTGAACCGAAGCAGTGAAAGAGACTATTGGTGAGTGTCATCGACAGTATCTGCACCTGATACGAAATTGCTGAATATATTTATTCACTAATTTTGGTGAATCTATTCGCAGCCCACTTCTTAGCAGCTATCGCGGAGCGGAATATTCGGAACCGCTTCTGCTAATCTGAAGAACTTGTTGTGGAAGAACGTAAATCATCTGCTGGACGAGATACTATACCACTTTCTTCCAGCAGGTCTTCCAATTGATTACTGAATATGTAAATGTATACCAGTGATAATAATGTAAAGCTGCATAAGATTGTGAGCAATAAAAATCAATTTGGAAAATATTTATTCGCTGTATCATATAAATTTTCCATTTCCCAACACAGATTCCGAATACAAAAGAATAAAGACATTCAGAGGCCCTTATAAAAACGATTACTTTTTTCTCCCGAGTCACGTGACATGTGAAAAGGTACTTTTATTTGCAACACCTGCAGGAAAAGCTTGATTTCGTTCGGACCGCTAAACCGATTTGGATGAAATTTGCAAGGCATTCTGTTCCTATTCCGAGGCTGTGCCAATAAAGTTTTAAAACGTCGCTCGCGAACCATGTTTAAATACAAAATGCCCGTGAGGAATATTACGATACAGGTAATTAGTAACTGATTATCCAAAAATAGTAATTCAAAAACCGAAAGACGTTCGTAATGATATCCAAACGAGAAGAGTCGGTGCCTCAATCCCCCGTGCACCCCTTCCATGGTTACAGACATTTTGTGATTTTTCCGCTCAAAATTAAGTCACCCTAATGCATCAACGGGCCTTCGATAATCTTCAGTCATTTCGTATCTAGATATGGTATAGAGGACATTTCAATGACGGGATTCGTTTACCCCGATTGTCGAGTCTGATTCATATTGTATTGACGCAAGTACTTGAATCGTTAATTCGTCATCACTTCTGAATATTCAATAAAGTTTTATCATCGCCTGTACCTTATTGATACAGTTGTGCATCGTGGACTACGAATACCTCAATTCAAATATTATTTTGTTCAGAGGTGGATGCCTAATTGGCGTTCACATCATCTGAATTTAACAAAAATTTCTTGACGTTCATCATTCTTTGTCACATTTTGTGCATTTTTTGTTTTTGTTTTTCACTTGCATTCCCTCGAAATCCGAAGAGAGATTTCAAGAATTCAGAAAATCCACCGAATGACGCACATTATCTTGAAAATCGGAAAAACTCATTTTCTTAAAAATGAAACTTCTTTTTCCAATAAATATTTCACGCAATATGTAGAATGATATGACTCATAGGTTCTGTAAGTTTCATTGTTGCTGAAGCATCGCTTCATACTGAAAAAATATATTTTTTTCCATACATGAACGGAAAGGCCGATTTCGCTACCTGTTTTCGGGGAGCGAACAGTGGTTTCACCGACCGGTAAGTCTTTCTTCCCCGGTCTTTCTTTCCTGAAACTCTTTCCTCCCTGCTTTTAGTTCCCGTACCGGCCGCGCTACACTTCAGCCACATAACCTCAAATGATCACCGTTTTGCCCGCAAAATCGACCGTTCCGTTCATGGTGGAAAAAAATACAGTGTGCGCCGTGGTCGCAGGACTTTTCACTCCCTCGGTGTAGTTTGCTACCCTCGTGTTCGGTTCGCGACTCGTGCAGCCTCTCCTCTCCCTCGTGCAGCAAACTACACGCTCGGGAGCGAAAATGTCCTTTGCTCCCTTGGTGCACAATATACTATTACAAGTGACTGTATAGAATCCGTCGATTTCTATATTGATTTCAACATTTTTTGGCACTTTCGAGCATCTTTTGAATGAAAAATCAATTTGCTCTATCCTCAAATTTCCCACTCTTCGTAATTTCTAAGTTCTTAAGTTAGTCTGATCCCTTCTGACGTCACGATCACTTTGCATTAGATTTTACGATTTCGTATAATACATTTCGATGAAATTTATAGGCACTAGCCGATCCGTAGCCCGCGCTCCGTGCGGGCCGACGGTTTCTCGAATTCTCAGATTCTCGAAATAATGAAGATTGTCTCGTAACTTGTATCGTGTATCGACTATTTTCAGAGCTGTGCGAATATAGTATTTGAATCGAATTGAATCGTATATTTAGTTCAAGATTTCGAATAATTCGATTTTCCGAGTAACTCGAATTTTCGAATAGTTAGAGATTTCAAATAATTTGATTTTTTGAATAATTCGAGATTTCGAATAACTCGAACATTCCGAACTATCCGCACTATTCGAACTATACGTAATTTTCGAACTCTTCGAATAATTTGAAGATTTGGATCCTTCTAAAATTTTACACTTTCAAAGATTGAAATAATCGAGGAACTAATTTGAGTTAGTCGAGGATGCGTATTATTCGGTCCGAATTCAGAACATTTTATTGTTGTTTGAATCGAGAATGTTTTCTACGCTCACTCACTGAGTTGAGTTTTTTTCCTATGGGCCGTTGCTACACATCTGAAAAATTTCGTACGTGTAGTTTCGAACCAAGAAACATGACCGCGCTCCATCAACGATCTACCACGAACAATTGCAAAGATGAAAATCAGCTTTGGTCTCATAAGTTCCAGATTCGCTCAAATCCAAACAAATCTTACAAAAACACTTGTATTTTCTCAACGCGCACACCAATCTTCAAGATCCTACGTCGATTGATGTAGGGTCGAGTTGATCCATTTTGAGGAGAATAATTTTCGGACAAATTACAATTACTTCAGTTGAAAATTGATGAAAAAAAATATGTACCCAATTGTTGTTCATCAATTTTTAATTTTCTCAAAAACCTTCCTTCTCTTCAAGTCTTCGAACTTTTTGCATCTCAATTTTTCCGGTCAAACCCAAACTGCTCGAGAGCTCTATGGTTTTATTTTTTTAAACCCATCTTTCTCAGCAAAGATTTTAGAGGTGAGAAAATGTATTATGGGAAGAAAATCTGTTAACGAACATCAATCTCTGAATTGAATGATCGATCTTTCTACGCAGCTTGGATATGACAAGAGGTATTTCAATTTAATTTCAATTTAATTTATTAATGTCCATGACAATATTGGACAAGTGGGAGAATACAAATTTGGCAAAAATATACAGGCAAGTCACAACAATAAAAGAGCAAAAAATAGTCGAAGAGGAGAAAAGTAAAAAATAATAACGAAATCATAGTAATAATAATAATAGTAATAATAGTGAAGAGTGATCATAATATCTACATCAAACTTAGAGAAATGAAATCACAATAGTAATCATACAATAAATAAATTAAAAAGGTAAAGCAAAAGAAAGAAAAGAAAAGAAAAAGAAAAGAAAAGAAAAGAAAAATGATACTGGATAAGTGCGATAATCATAATAGTAACAATGACAATAATAAAATAAAAATAAAAATAAATTAAAAAGGTAAAGCCAAAGAAAGAGAAGAGAGGAGAAGAAAATGATACTGGATGAGTGCGCTAATCATAATAATAACAATAAAAATGAAAATAAAAATGAAGATGAAAATAAAATTAAGACCAATACTGAACATACTCAAATACAAAACAAATCAAAATAAACTAGACTCCTAAGGACGACTGTTTAAGACCCGTCACGACGCGCAAGCTCAGTGCCGAAAAGGAACTGACGAAGGCCGGTTTTAAAGCTCAAGAACGTAGAAGCTTCTCTCAAGCCGTTGGGCAGGGGATTCCAGAAATTCAGCCCCGCCACTGCGAAGGACCTGCGATACGTCTCGGTGGCAAAACGCGGCAACAGGAATTCACTACGGACCAACCTGGCCGACCCGTAGGGCACGCGCCCACGATCAACGAAGAGTTCTCTGAGGTACGAAGGTTTACCCGAACGGAAAATCATGTAGAGCAAGGATCCGAGAAAGTAAAGCCTACGGTCACTGACAGTAAGCCAGCCTAATTCACGCCGGTGTGGTGTAATATGCTCGTCTCGAGAAGCACCACAGACAAAACGCACACATACATTTAAGAGACGCTGCAGTCGGAGATTCCCAGCCACGGAGAGGTCATTGTAAACCACACAACAGTAGTCGAAAAAGGGGAAAATGAGGGAAGTGACAAGCATTTTTCGCAATGGAAAAGAGAGCATTGAGCGAGATGGAGAAAGCTGGCGAAGAACACTATGAACTTTGTTACACACGGCACCGATCTGTGGGGACCAGGTCAGCCTACAGTCCAATAATAACCCCAGGTCTCGCACTACTTGGGAGCTAGCTAAAGGGACTCCCTGAAGGGTGACCGCAGGAAGATCCAGCGTATTAAACCTTGCCAAAAGAGGAGCACTGCCCAAAGAAATAAAGTGAGTCTTACCAACATTAAGCTTCAACTCATTAGCAGAGGACCAGCCCGAGACCGCGTCAATATCCTCATTCAGCCTCACCAGAGCCTCAGCGAGGTCACCCATGCCCGACTGAAGATAAATTTGTAGATCGTCTGCAAAAACAAGGTGCTGTGAATGACAGAGGACACCCGCCAGGTCATTTATAAAAAGCAGGAAGAGCAGAGGACCCAGCACTGAGCCCTGGGGAACTCCCTGATCCAACCTCGCCCAAGAAGACAGCTCGCCATCAGGAGTGGCAACCGCTTGTGTTCTACCCTGAAGGTAGCTAGATATCCATTTCAAAGAGTGCTGGGAAAAACCAAGCGCGAGCAGCTTCGCGAGGAGGATGGAGTGAGGGATGGAGTCGAAAGCCTTGCTAAAGTCGAACAGAACAAGAAGGGTGAGCTGATGATTATCAATGCCACGGCGGACATCCTCCGTGAGCCTGAGCAGGGCCGACTGCGTGTTAAAGCCAGGGCGGAAGCCGGACTGCCGAGAATCAAGCAGGTTACGCTTTTCAAGAAACTTCATGATCTGATCCAGGACTACACGCTCAAAGATTTTAGAGAGAGTGGGCAGATTAGCAATTGGGCGAAACTGGTCAAGGGACGACGGCGACTTGACCTTTGGCAGAGGCAGAACGCGAGCTCTCTTCCATTGAGGTGGAAAAACCGCAGAGCTGAGAGAGATATTAAAGAGCGACAAGACATGAGGGAAAATCACAGGCAAAGAGTCCTTAATATTCCGCAAGGATATATCATCAACACCACGAGCCTGTGAGGAAAAATGAATAATAGCCTGAATAAGCGCCTCTGGCGAAATGTCACTAAAATAAAAGTTAGAGTCACGGTATACAGGAGGTGGCAAGCCGGCAAAAAACCCCTCAATCTCGGTCGCTGCATTGGGACGCTGCGAGACCCTGGCGAAGTGAGCATTTAGCTCATCAGAGGTGAAATCACCCCAGCTATTCACACTCGAGGGCAACAGACCAATGTTCCGAAGCTCTCTCCACAGGGCGCGCGAATCATGAATATCCGAGAGTCTACCTGCATAAAAGCCGGAGCGAGCAGCAGAAATACGCTTGTGAGCAAGGTCTCTAGCATCACGATAACGGTCAAGCGAAACTTGACTCCTACAGCGCCGGTAGGCTCTGTAGAGTCTGTCCCTAGCACGAAGCAGATCATGCAAATCGGAAGAGATCCACGGGGAATCAACACGCCGAGGCTTGAAGGACAGATAGGGAGCGTGGCGGTCAAGCGCATGGAGCACATTCTCCTGCAAACAGCGAAGCAAAACTTCCGCAGAGGCTGTCGAGTAAAAAGGAAGCCAGTCAAAATTATCCAGGTCAGAAAGAAAACCCTCCACCGAAAAACTCCTGTATGCGCGAGCACGAATGGTCCTTTGCGGGGGCGGCGGCACCGATACAGAAACGTGAACTGAAATAAGTTCATGGCCCGCAATAAAAGGCGCGTCTGACTGACTAAAGTCACACAAGGCATCACCGTCACTGAGCAAGCACAAGTCGAGAAGGGTGTCAGAGGTCTGAGTATGATGCGTCGCTGAAAAGGGTACTAGATACAAAGCCCTCGAGGAGCAGAAATCACGCAACTTCTGTGCATCGGACGAAACCCCAAGCTGATTGGCATTGAAATCACCGA
>JAEUYN010001014.1:0-109678 GCA_018257835.1 Euura lappo | reverse complement strand
AAAAAAAAAAAAAAAAAAAAAAAAATTATACGACCTATTGCCACCAAAAGTCGCGTTTTTGGCGCTCACGGCCTTATGCCATTAGACACGCGAATTGTATACGCGAGAATCTACAGTTGAAATATACGCTTTCATATCTGTGTTTCTGTCTTAATGTTCTTCCACAAGTTTTTATTATATTTTTCTCTTTTTATGCATTTTGCACGACGATAACGCTTAGGGTCTGTGTGTCGTGCCTCCGCGATTGGCCACATTGTAGTAAAGAACCTATTCGTGTATTTTATTTCTATACGACACACTGCTATCTCCAAGATTTCAAGGGTATATTTAAGTACACACGGTGCGAGGAGGATAACAGGAATAATATATTTGTCGTTGAATGTAGTTTTGCTTCACTCAATTCATTTTTTCATCACTCTACTAATGATTATAATTTCGTTTAATTTTTTATTTTTCAGGCAAGAGTCTCAGCGACGGTGTAGAACTGCTGCACCACCATTCCAGCATCAATCTAGATAAATCTGGGACTGAATATCCACTCGAGGTAATTCAAATAACGACTAAAAAGACTGACTGATATTATCCAAGACTTGGATATCGCGAGTGTGATCGAAAGTGAAAGAAAAAATTAGTGTAATTACTGAATAAAATTTCCCTGAAAACTCTGGATATAGAAGAATGTTCCGAAAGTGGTTCGAACCAAGCGAGAGTACGTTCAGACCCCCAGATATACGAAGATAGCGGATCAAACCTGAAGGCAGAATCAACATTGTCGAATCCGTCGATCAACGAAAGGTCAGATTCCATCGTACCGAATGACGGAGCCTCATCGAAACCGGGTGTGAAAACGTCATCGAATAAGAGAACGAGGTTGAAACTCAGTTTGAGTGACAGGATAAAACCCTCGAAGAGGATATTCCTGAAGAGAGGAGATCACCTAGAGCGTTCGAAAACCGAACCCGAAGGAAACCCGAGCCCAGAAATCGAGAGGGTTAAATTATCGAGGAACGACTCGTTCCTGAAACGGCTTGTAAAATCGTCGAGAGAAAATATAACCGAAGGGTGCGAACGATTGGTCCGAAATATCCAGAAGAGTCCCCTCCTAATCAGGAAGAAATTATCAAGCAAAAGTTCCGACAGTTTGGGCAGTGTCCACAGCGAGGAGAGGCCGGTGCCACCCTTGCGACGGAAAAGGTCGAGGAAAAGGCCGCTGGGCGATCAAGGACTGACCAAAGACTCGCTCCGGAAGTCAAACTGGCTTAGAGTCCAGAAGGCGAACAGAGAAACCGAGGAGAGGAAGGTGGACCAACCGGAAAAAGAGGTCCTTCCGGAAGTGAATCCCCCTCTTGCCCAAACATCACCGAGGCTAGAAATTCCGAGTGGATTTTCTCCCCCTACCAACAGGAGGATATTGCTCGAGGAAGAGAGCCATACGAGCTCGCAGAGCATCTCAGTCGAGGACGTTGACGATCTGATCAGATCTGAAGACAACTTCAGACTGCTCGAAGAACGAGCGTTGCTGCGTAAGAGATTGGAAAAATTTGGAAGAACGAATCCCGCTGAGTTACAATTAGCCAGAGGAGATACCAGGTCGAGAAGCGAAGAGACGCTTCAGAACGAGAATCTGAGGTTTAAGTCGGCGGAAGAACCGAGGTCGACGTTGACGGTGCCGGAATCCTGTCACAGACGAATATTGAACAGCGATCAAGGAATTTTTCGGTCCAGATCGAACGACGAGAATTACATCACCTCGAAACCTCGAGGTCAGGACAGTAAGTCGAAGTCTTCTCCGCCACCGGACGACCGTCTGATTCAAAGGTCGCGTTTACTTTTGACTCGCGATAACCCAAACGAGGTCGAAGATAAGGAGGGTCAGTCAACAGCGGACAGTATCGTATCGAGCAGGCGTCGTACTGCAACGTCGGAAGACAACTTAGTAGAGTTAATAAAATGCGGAGTTGCAAATTTGTCAAAGAGTCAGGAAAGTGGTGGGGATTACAGCGCGGATCACTTCCAAGTTTTACTAACCACCGAACCGTCGTCTAACGACGAACCAACCTCGGCCGGGGATCGGGACACTTCAACTTCATTCAACTACGGACCGGATAAAGATCGCTGTGAGGAGGCTGATTCCTCGGGCTTTGTCGAAGATACGGCGACATCAACGGGGCTGGAATTTAACAAGGATAAAAGCGTCTCTAACGATACCATAGACTGGGACGATAATCGACTCGACAGCGTATCGGACGGTTCGAGCTCCCTGACTGACTCGTCATCGGGCAAAGTGGAACGCGAGGAGTCATCCGGTGTGAACAGTGACAAATTATTCAGCATCGACATAGTGGAAAATAGGAAGGGTAGTTCGTCGTCGGAAGATACAAAGTCCTCCGTGAGGCGAGGCCCGATAATAAGCAGGTACAAAGTTCCTAAGCCAAGGGCTTCCAAAGAATCGATCATGAGGATGATCGTCAGGATGATCAGACTGCGAGAGCGGCTGATAATGTGTCTCAGCGCGTTCGCGATACTCTTTACGCTTCTGCTGGTGGTCGACCTCCAGATGGACCTTGGGTACAGCGGTCATCACCTGGTACCGAGTCACGGAAGGGTGAAGACAGGCGACGCGGGCCGGGACACGGTCTACAACAGTTTTCGGCGTAAATTTTTGCAGCGTCCAAACGTTAGTGAGAGTTACGACCCTGGCACCCAGTCGACGAGGGTTGGAAACGAGAATTACGCGAAAGCATCAGCCGGTACCGAGAAGATTGAAGTGCACGACGACTTCGCGGACCTCATGGACTTCGTGGTGAACGGGGAAGGAGTCAACGTCGACGAGGGTATCGTGAGGATCAGCGGGGAGGATCACACGTATAATCCGACCATAGGGCAGCTCAATCACCTGCAGCCGAGGTAAGTTCTTACGAATATCCACTTTCTCGGTGTAGGTTTAAGGACGGAGAGCCCAAGAGATACGAGGGAGAGTTACGCGCGACACCCAGACCACTTAATCCTAAGTTATAACTTTAAACCCTCGTTTTAAGATATCCGAGTGAATCTGCTGGATTCGGGACTCGGTATTATGGGGTTCGAAGAACACCCCCTAGGGAGAAAAGCGGCAAACCCGAGGTAGAGTCTCTTCACGTGTAACCAAAACTTCAACCCCGCGGTTTATCGTTCGGTATTACATTACACAGATATTTTCGTGACCTTGTTAGCTGTTTTTCATCACCACCGCCGGGCTTCGGATTACAAAAACAAAAATTACCAGAATTTCGGCCTCGGCTTACCCTTCACAGAGGGATTCCGCAGCTCTCTGTTGTAATTTGATGAATTGAACGTTGAATCCGCACACTTTGACGCGGTATGTGAGTGCGACAATTTCACCAGGGTAATACCTGAAATACGAATCTGGACGTTGAGTAGACGATGGACACTGGTCAGGGAAAACCGGGAAGTCAGGGAATTTTATAGCGATATGAGACAAGACATAATAAAAGATCGTCAGCAATTTTTTTTTCATCTTCCTCGCGTGGAAATCTTGATCAATGGAAATAGTAGCAAATCTTGTATCATTTTCTTCCGCCATTAACGCAGAGCGTTATTCATCACATACTTGAAAAACCACTGATTCGTCCGAATTTCAGTCACGGAAAAATTAGAAGTTGGTCAGGGAAAGTCCACCATGAAGTACTACCCATGATTGTGAGATTATGCAACGCTTTAGCACGCGCTGACCCTGCTTTATGCTTATAGTCCAACGAACGCCTGGAAAATAAATTGTGAAATATGGTTGGGTTGAACAATGCAGCGTTAACGAGGTGCTGACCAGGTGTCTCGGAATTAATTACTCGTCGTAAGAGAAAAATCAATTTTGTCGATTCAACATCGGATTCATTTGTTTCGGCTGATATCCTGCGACTCATGCCGGAGGAATTTCAAGGGCGGTAGGACAAGAATCCCGAGACTCGTTAATCGGGTTGGTGTGATACTCGTTTCTCAGTTCGTGTCGATCGTTCTGATCGGATGCAATAAGTAGGTGCCTCGCAGAGTGGCTACTGGTTAGCTGGTTATAAATAATATCCCATTCGTTTCGTTGTGTTGGTAAGTGTAGGTACGCGACACCGGAAGGCCTTGCCAATTGGTTCTTAATCGCGATGACAGTCACGCGCACACGGGGTTCTCAATTAAAACTGCCGTGTGAAACAGAAAAAAAATATATTTATACCGTGAGTTTCTCGCTATGCGGGCCACTCGGTGCACCTAAAGCAGGCAACCGTACGTACGTCCCATAAGAATTAGCACGTGCCGTACGTACGGTTGCCTGTTTCAGGTGCACCGAGTGGCCCGCATAGCGAGAAATTCACGGTATACAAAGTTCACAATGCTCTTTCCGTACATTTTCACTCAGTCATATTTCACTCTGGTCCGGATGGCATCACGATCTACAATGAAAGAGTCAAATATACTCACACCCATAGAGTTACATATTCACATTCACTCTCATGGAGTGACATTTTCACACTCATATATTTACAGTATATAAAAAGTGACAATATTCACACTCATGGAGTGATATTATTCAATGTCATGGTGTGACGATATTCACACTTTTAAAGTGACAATATTCACACTCATGGAGTGATGTTATTCAATGTTATTCAATGGAGTGACAATATTCACACTCATTGAGTGATATTATTCAATGTCATGGTGTGACGATATTCACACTCTTAAAGTGACAATATTCACACTCATGGAGTGATGTTATTCAATGTTATTCAATGGAGTGACAATATTCACACTCATTGAGTGATATTATTCAATGTCATGGTGTGACGATATTCACACTCTTAAAGTGACAATATTCACACTCATGGAGTGATGTTATTCAATGTTATTCAATGGAGTGACAATATTCACACTCATTGCGTGATATTATTCAATGTCATGGTGTGACGATATTCAAACTCTTAAAGTGACAATATTCACACTCATGGAGTGATGTTATTCAATGTTATTCAATGGAGTGACAATATTCACACTCATTGCGTGATATTATTCAATGTCATGGTGTGACGATATTCAAACTCTTAAAGTGACAATATTCACACTCATGGAGTGATGTTATTCAATGTTATTCAATGGAGTGACATTATTCACACTTTTAAAGTGACAATATTCATACTGATATTTACAAAGTGAAGAGTAATAATATTCACTTTTATGGAGTCACTCGATTCCAACTGGCACGAGCTTCCAGACTTATAAAGTGATTGTAGTCACTAAGGATAATTTTAAGAGTAACGGAGGAAAATGGTACCTCATTTTGTCAGATTTATTGATAATAATTGAAAGCTCCTGCGTCTCTGTTGAAGTCGTTGAAGCGTCTTAACGTATCGATTGCCAGATCGGTCTAAGCTTCTTTACTTCAGGATCGATAACACGCAAATTGCATACTCGCAATGTATATCTACGTCCTAAAGCCACTTTTACACGACTGATAATAGAACTAGAACGTTATGAGACGGTAGCACAACGTCAGATCAAGAATATCGGAAGGCGAACCTCTGCTACGTTGTAGGTTCTGCCTACTATTTCATTCAGTCTTCATAGAATAATTGCTGTAATACGCCCTCGTAGTAGAAGCTATCTATATATCACAGAAGTGAGAATTCGTCGCAATAGAACAATCACCGTTACGTGTATGTATATCTTTATTATATAATTTGGGTTAAAGTCGTTGATCGACGAAAAGAAATAAAAATAAAAACAATCAATTTTTTGCTAAACATTTTGCGGTCTCCCAGGTATACAGGCAACAGGGATACACCGGAAGTACGTCTGGGGAGAGAATACTATTGTTTCTGAATACACATACCTAACAATGCTGTAATATCCTATTCCACGATACGATAGACACGCTTCGCAGTGTCGTAATGACGGGGTGGTGGCGGTACAGGGTACGGTACAGGGTACATGTCTTCGCTCGTTTGTTTGGGAATAATTCACCGGAGGACCTCGGCTTATTGTCGATGCCGCCATAGGTGCGTCTCTGTTTACACGCTTTAAGAGAAACAATGGGCAACCCCGCAGTGGGCAAATACTAGAACGCATCGTCAGACTGACTTCAGAATCAAGGGACCAAAGTTTATAACATATAAAAAAATGAAAAAAAAGTAGATAAAATTAAATAAATACACATTTACCACAACGTCGGGTTTTATAATTATGGGAAATTAACTCGCAGGGTTAAGAAATTTTGTTGTTTGTTGCATTAATAATTCAAGAGGCTTAAATTACAAGGCGGTAAAATACTGTTAAAATAACTGTTCCTTTTCTTTTTTTTTCCGTTGTCATTAATTTTATGGTGTGATCGTTATTTCTGATGCTTTGTTCAATTTATTAACGACATAAATTATGAACAGTTTTAAACGCATCGCGTTTATATAATCGTAAGAATATACATCTTACATGTTTTACAGAGCAGAACACAAAACCGCAGCACCTGCAGCGTCGGCCTATATAGTTTATGGAACGGTAGATATCCTCGCGTTCTCATTCACCTTGAGGTAATTTGCAGATATGGATGAAAATTATGTAAAATTTTCTTCACAAACAAAAGAAAACAAAATTCAACGAGGACTTTGATATACTCACGGATTTTTTCTTTCAACGGTTGCTCGATGCTCGTCCAAGTTACACACCTGCAGTTTGATCGCAATAAAGTTACAGATAAGGCTTTGCTCTCACCCAGTTCAATGTCTCTCATATGTTATATCATAGCTCCTCTACATAGAGAAAGGATTCAGCCACTGTGTAATCTGGTATCTCCATCCGTATTCGCATATGGGTACGAAACGAGTTGTTTCAAAGACAAGTAGTACAGTTTTCACACTGCTTGAATATACATATGGGTATACTGACCGGATAGTCTGTCGCAATTTATCTCTTACGGCAATGTGTGAAATCGAAGTAATTTATCCCCTTTCACAAAGCCAATATAATGCATCGAGTCAATTCGTCATCCATGAAGAAAAACATCGTGTAATCTTCGATATTCATATACGTAATCATGACGTCCATTGGTCATGGAAAAGTCAGGGAATCCGAAAAATGACGAAGGGAAAAGTAAGGATTTTTTTTTTCAACTCTTCATAGTGGTCACCATGATGATGTTGTTCTTTGTGCTCATTTGCACCGATTTCGGCTTCACCTATGAGGTTCCTTGTATCAAAATATATCAAGAGACGTGAAGATTGACGCGAAATGTTCTAGTTTGCGTTTTACTTTGTTCCAAGCGAATATATGGTGATTCTGTCGAGTCAGCAAAGAATGAGGATGAATAGAAAAATAACCCGACCTCTTCTATGTTTTGAATAAATAATTTCATACGCGTGTGTCTAAAGTCGCTGACGTTTTTATTTCAACCAGTTTGAGGTTGCGTTTCATTTTATGATCTCAGATAGCTGAGTGAAGACAGGAAATCGTCAAGGTTGTCTTACGGAATCGACATATCAAAGTATATATTAATCTGTTGCGTGCTACGTGATAATCGTGCAACAATTTGATTGAACAATTTCTTGTTGGGTAGGCAAGCAGTATAGGTCAGGTATTTGTTCTCTAATGCTATACCAGAACCACTGAACTCTATATACTAATAGAGTTCAGTGACCAGAACGCAATGAAAAAGGTTGGGAAAAATCGATTAAATTTAACAAAAGAAACCTTCGCCACTCTGCGGAACTCGAATTCAACGCCCAATGAAATGATTATACAGTCAGGTTCAGTAGTTACAACGCTACAATATCTCATTTACTAACCAGATGCTAACAACGTCCTTCGAATCCTTGCAGTTTGTAAAGGAAAACCTGTTACAGAGAAAACATCGATCGGCTGATTATTCGTATGCATTATTTATCGCAGGAATTTGACATCGTCTTACCCGTTGGACATTTTCTATAGGAATATATGCAAATTTTTGTTTTTTGCTGTAAATCAAGGCAATTATTTTTTTTTTTTTTAATTAATAATAATAGTAACTTTATTTATTTCAATCATTGCCGTATGATAATTAGTAGTTCGCATTTATGCCATGGGAAGGAAGCAGGCGTTTTGTCTTCACTCTCGGTCTCGAATTGCAACTTGTTCTTCGAGATCAGCGCTCGACAAAAAAAAAAAAAAAAACGCCTGTGCTTCCTTCCCTTAATTGGTGCATAATATACCTACTATTCTCTCAATCTCTTAACATATTAATCATTAAAGTGTTATTTCCTTCATGACATGACGTGGGAAATAGACGTAACGAGAGGACATTATATTCTGAGAAGCAAATTCAGATCCAACATCACGTATTAATGGAGTTTACCGAGGTGACAGAGAGAACGGTATAACAGTGTGTGTAGGAATGTGTGTGGAAGGGGGGATCCCCGGGTAATATGTGGATTTGAATAATTATATAGAATATATGGGGCATTCCACGCCAACTTGACCAGTGTTGAACCCCGACCATCTCAAAATCATTCCATGTTTTTTTCTTAAATTCTACTCAGTGTAAAAAACGCGTCCTAAATTTTTTTCAGATTTTTTTTATCGAACCGTTAATTTGTTATAAATTTTTTATGTTGATTGAGAATTTCCTTTTTCAAAAATCTGAACAAATTTTCAAAAATCCAGTGGATGACACAAAACAGCCCCCGTTTGGGAAAACGTGGGCCGAATTTTGTCTTCTATTTTTTTTCACTTAATTCGGAATTTTTTAATTTCAAAAACTGAAATTGATACCGGATCAAATTGTAAGCGTCAAATAAGGGTCATAAATAGTGAAACCGAACGTTTCCGAGTAAATTGAACCTTATTTGACGCTTGAAATTTGATCCTGTGTTACATAATTTCAGTTTCAAAAATTAGAAAATTCCGAATTGAGTAAAAAAAAATAGAAAAAAAAATTCGGCCCACGTTTTCCTAAACGGGGGCTGTTTTGTATCATCCACCGGATTTTCAAGAATTTTTTCAGATTTTTAAAAAGGGGCATTCTCAATCGACTTCAAAAATTCATAACAAATTAACGGTTTGATAAAAAAAATATGAAAACAATTTAGGACGCGTTTTTTACTGAGTAGAATGTTAGAAATAAACATGGAATGATTTTGAGTATACAGTACGTATATATGCATGTCAGGATTGAGATGGGCACCGAAAATTCAAGGTCACACATGATTTGGAAGGAGCATTTTGGGTATACAAAAAGAGAGAGAAAGAGATCGAACACATTCTTTGATTTTGATGTTCAGCAATAATTATCTTCTCCACGAAATAATCGTTATTATAATTCGGTGAGAAGGGGGATGAAATTTGCGCCATGGAATAATAATCTCGCTTCAAATGAGTCAGAGAGCTGTCTATTGTTTTTCCGCCTCGTTACCGACCAAATAATTTGATTCGGTATCACTCGGGATGATAATGGGTCCCTAAATACCTCTGCTCGACGAATTTCGAATTTTCAGAATCAGAGTCCCTCTTCATCAAAATCGTGATTCACTCTTCGAATCACGATTAAATTGCATCTCAAGTTATATGACTGATTCAAAATTCGTGTCGAATCTAAAATTTTAGTCAAAATTGATATCGAAAATTGATTGACCACTTTTTAAAAAGGATTGCTTCTGGAATTTTCCAAATTTTCGATTCTTATTTTTCAACTCTCAAGCAATAATTCTGAAGAAATTCTCGAAGGTCCTGTATTTGAATGTTCTAACCTTTTGTTATTTGTGACAAACTTCAAAGATTCCCGAAAAAAAAACGTAATAATTATCCGACGAGTTTGAACATCCATAAGAGATTCTGAGATTGTTTTCTTCGCGAATTAGGCATACCTCGTGAAACACTCAACAAGCATCAGGGGTCAGGCTACCATTTTCCACGAAATTTCAATCATAATCTTTCCCATTCATTCGGAGGAACCCTTGGCCTGTAATGGGGGACTTTTTCAAGTTTTTTTTTTCTATTTAAATACGAAGTACTCGATCCCGCGACTCCTTTCAAGAAAGAAAAATAAAGTAATGATAAAGCAAAAAAATTACCCAGACATCTCTTTCATATGAGAAAATATATCACCCGATTAATAACCTCGCGTCACTCAACCGCAGTAAGTAACCACATATTCCACTCCCATATGCATTGAAATAAAAGCTGTGCAACCAACGGACGCGACCTCGGTTCACAATCCTTGATTTGACTTTCAGAGTGACATTGAAAGAAGAATATTTGTTTTCAATATTCTGTCAACTGCAGATCGTTTTTTTAACTTCCCATTTATTTGTTTATAGAAAAAAAAATGAAAGTTATTGTTGTCAACCCGAGAATGAAAAGTTGATTTTTTACTGGATTTTCACGATTTGAGGTGCAGAGAATCACCTCCAACTATTTAGTACCACATGATTTTTTAGGTCATTATAGATCACGAATCTGAATGCAGATTTGCGAAATTCAAAATTAGGATCGAATTTGCTGAGAAAAACACTGAAAATATTGTGAAAATTGGTACTCGGAGGTTTTTTGAACCGCTTATCAAGAATCTGAGGTCAAATTTGCAAAATTCAGAATACCTGGAACCATAATAAATAACGGGAAGTTCAGCCCAAAAACGCTTGTTTCTTCCCACATGGTGATATTGCCTTTCCAGTCTCTCACGAGATCGTCGATGCTTGCGCAGGACAGTGGACAGATTATGGCTAGTTCGTTATCCGTTATCTATAGAGCCACATGTGTGCACTAGACGAATTGAGAAGAGTTATACCGCTGCTGCTGCACTGTGAAGAAGCGATTGAGAAAACGCAATTACGATTTTGAAAATGAAAAACTTTCATTTTTACACAAAATTTGGAAATAAAATCGATTTTTTTTTGTAATTCGTGGAAAAAAATGCATCATCTCAGGTTTTTTCTTCCTTTCTTCCCCATTCGCATTGTCGAAACGGTCATAGTCGCGGTTTTCAACCCCGTGAAAAGCTTCTTTGGACCTTAGAATTCTCGGCGTGTCAACAGCCCCTGCGATTAGGACAAAGGAGCCATTCAAATATTTGACCAAAGGCTGACCACCTTTTCGCCGTAGATAGGCTATCTTTAAAATTCCACCAACCTTTGGGTCGTTGAGCCCTATACCACGTATAACCGGTCATCGTCAAAGTGCATAATAACACTATCTACCAAATCGCTGTGTACCTACTCAGTTTTTAGAATCAATTTTCACAAATTTTGAGGCTGCTGCAAGAAGCGGTTGCCGATTTTTTTATGGATTTGACTTCGCATACCGAGCATGCACACTAATTTTCAGCTGAAAACATTAAAAATTGTAGGGGTTATCAATTATTTAATGCTGTACGATGTAGAG
This sequence comes from Euura lappo, assembly GCA_018257835.1. Taxonomy (NCBI): domain Eukaryota; kingdom Metazoa; phylum Arthropoda; class Insecta; order Hymenoptera; family Tenthredinidae; genus Euura; species Euura lappo. The sequence continues at coordinate 98,293 of JAEUYN010001014.1, read as the reverse complement.
ACGAATTAATTTTTCATTTCTCGTTTTATGTGGAGTCTATCCCTTGGGACTCACTTCATCTCATAGTCTAGTCAAATTAGATAAAAATACAGCGAGAAGAAACATTATTTAGTAAAGATCTATAAATTGGTAGAGACCGTCATGTTGGACTATTATTGGATGGACTAAAATCCCTGACCTCGAACCAGACGGCTCGACCCGCAATCCTGAATCAAAGGTGCTCGAATTCAGTTTTTCCATCATATCTCGACAACAGTTGATCCTATCGTCGCGGAGGTTATTATAAGAAATGAAGCTTACTAAATTCTCCACAACAAACGTTCAATACATTTTTCTTGTGTCTTCAACAGTTTTTCTCTAATACACGAGTGAATACGTACATAATTCTCACGAGGTTCTATACCAAAAAAATGATTTTCACTGCAGCCTGGGAAGGGAAATACTAACATCGATACTTTCAGCCCTGTATTACACAAAAACTATTAAAGATATGAAAAAAATGTATCGATACTTTGTTGTGGAGAATTTGACAAGCTTCATTTTATATAATAACCTTCGCGACGATAGTGTCAATAGTTGTCGAGATATAATGAAAAAACTGAATTCGAACACCACATATTCTGGACAGCAGACCGAGCCATCATATTAGGAGTCAGGTCTTTCAGTCCATTCAATAGAAGGCTAAGATTAATAGATGTTTACTAATTAATTTGGATATTTTTGCTAATTTGACCGGATTATTTATTGAAATTATTTTTGGAAGATTGAAGGGATCAAACGAGTTTCTTTTACTACTATGACAAAAAAATAGACATTTCATACGATTGGAAATCCAATAAATTCAGACGATGTTGTTGTGACGTTATCCGTTATAAAAATCGTGCGATAAATCCGGTATATTGATAAAATCGCCAATACCGACGTGTTTGTGACCGAACCACCCCTCATATCCAAACCCCGATATCCATCGGAGCAAAAATGACGAATAAAAATGGATTTGGGTTCGGTTGTCGGATTCAGCCTTCCGGAAAAGGTATATAAACAATAAAATATCAATTACCATTTAATTGGACGAACTTTTACGTGTGATGGGGAAGAGTTCTCTGCCTCGGGTTAAAAAAAAAACTTTTTTTTTTGTTTTTCAATCAAATTTAATTGGATCTAACGCAGGGAATTCCGGTACAGCTTTGTAGCCATTGCTTCGATACATTAAATTCATGTTATTTTCGGTAAAGTAAAGTCGAACTTCTTTCGAATGAATTTTATTGTCACTGCGAGGGTGACGTTACCCACCGGTTTCAACCCCTTGTCAGGATCCTTTTCACGTTCTATATACCTACCCACCCTGGAGGCTGACAGTACAGTTTCTGGGCACCAACTATCGGAAGACTATCGGTAAAGGTGTCAGACCGGATCACACCCCGTAACGAACTGAACAAGACGGATAGAAACGGAAGTATAAAGACGGAGAGAACCGATAAATTCGACGAGGATTTAAACGCACACATAGACAGAAAATAGTCGACTCTGGAATAGGAAAATTGAGACGGAGTTCAAAAAACCTTTGGGTAGAACCAATTTTGAGACTTTGAAATTTTTTGGAGCATTTCCGATTCGTCGTGTTGAATTTTTCAAATCCCACTTTAGATTCGCGATCAACGACCCCAAAAAACCTTCGAGTACCGACTTTGATCAGAATCCAAATTTTGATTGAAATTTGGCAAATATGATTTCAGATTCGTGACCAGCGATTAAAAAAAACTTGTGATATCAACCTGAAACCAGTAAAATTGGATTTTCGAAAAGAAAAAAAATGAAGAGTAAATCATGTTTCAGTTGAAAGCAGACGTCAGAAAGTCTGCGATGATGCTTTAGCGCTCGTGAATAGCAGAGGCTAAATTTGCACGTCTCAATTTACAGTGCAGTATATCTGCATGAGCTTTAAATAAACCCGAAACGACCTCAGAATGCAACTCATCAATGCAACAAATGTTTCATTCAAAATTAGCGGGACGTCATCGAGATTATTATAGAATTAGTTTGACGATCGTGAAAATTCCACATCATTTTTTGACAACTTTTGGAAATCACTTGAAAGTCTCTACTAGGAGTCACTGAAAGTCAGGGAATCCCTCGGGATTCTCTGTAATCATCTAGAAGTCTTTGCAAGACTTTGTAAGTCACTTGTACCGGAGTTGGACAGCAGCAAATTACAATTGTAATGGTAATGGATTCCGGTTCAATTACAAATTACAATTGTAATTTGTGATTTGTTATTAATTAATTAAAAATTCGCCCAACACCGACTTGTACATCCAAACTTGAAGTAGACACTAGTAGCAGTAGTAGAATTGTCAGACAATACATTGATTTTATTCGATATATTTAGGTCTAATTGAGGATTCCTGGAAAAAAAGTCAATGCTCGATCCTTTTTCGCCCTTCGTATAGCATTTTCTTTTTTTTTTTTTTGTGGTCCATCTCATTATACACTACTTCAAAGAAAATATAAAATATACAAGATTGAACAGATAACGAAATCGAACAAACGATTCTGAGAATTTTTGATTGGTCGTGACGTTTAATTTCACAATTTTTCAACGTCCTACTTTAATAGTTTGATAATTAATAATTTATAATTTATAAATAGTTTAATAATTATGTAGGTATAAAATTTTGAGAAGCTCTTTTTTGTCGGGGAATTAAAAATAGGTTTTTACTGATTACAATTCTGATTACACCAATGATCTAAAAAAAACGTCGTTTTGTATCATGGAGAATGATAATTGGTCTTGAAAATTGGAAAAACGTCCGAATATCTGCAACGTCGTAATTATTCAAGTCATATTATCGATTTTTAACCCTGGACGTTCGGTTTAATTACTTCTGTGATTACCGATCGTCGATTGACACTGATTTAATCAGGGCTCGAAGCTCCGGATTTTGGCAGTAAGGAATAACGCCGAATACTCGATCTGGGGGTCGTACATCATATTTTGACAAGCAAGCCTCATGCCCACCGCCACCTAATTTTCGTTAATTACACTCCGTTCTGGGAGAAACTGGGGTGAACAATTTTATTTTTTTTTCCTCGTAAGCCTGTCATTTTTGTGAAAATAAAATTCTCAGAAATTGAGTCCTAACACAAAGTACGAGGATTGATGAATTCTTACGTACGTACATAAAGAGAATATAAAAAATTAGGTACAGCCATCATATTTCATTTACTCTATTATCTTCATTAATTTATATATATTTGCACAAAAACACACGACGAGGGATAACAAAAATTAATTCTAACAGCCGGAGGCGATTTATTGAACTGCCGCAGGAAAGGATAAAAAATTTTTTAAAAAATCTACCTGATTTTTGCCCATAATTAATTGTTAATTAAATGACAGCGTTTTCGTTATTTTTTTTTTTTTCGTTTCGATCCCTTTTTCTTCTTGGTCTTATTGCTGTTCAAACGAATTATAAATATTCTTTGATCACAGGAGTCTGAATTGACGGTGTGTGATGATACGAAAATTAAACGTCATTCAAGAAACATCGTTAATTATTATTTCCTTAGCTATAGGCACACGGTGTCGTCGTATTTTCTACGTCAAACGTCAAAGAGCAAACGGTCGTTGAACTCTACTATGCCTCCTTACAACTGACAATGATTATTTATTTATGCCGACGGTGTCTTCAATCTTCCTCTTCTTCAATAGCCTTTGAAATTTCATTTTTTTAAATGATTTTTCGTATAACTTAACGCCACAAATTTGAATATATACTTTTTTTAAACATTCTTTTCTTCTCATCCTTAGACTTCTTATTGTCATTCAATAGATTTGAATAATATTCAATTATTGAAGATAATAATTTTGTAATCTGTTCATTTATGTATTCATTTTTAATATCATCATCCTATAAAACCAATCAGACACTTTGACAGAAGTGATAAAAAAAAAAAATGTTTCAAACGGAAAATGTTTTTTGTTCCGTATGTTTAGTCGAGAATCTCAAAAGGCAGAATTTTTGTTTAACAAATCTACACTATCTACTGTGACGTAATTCTGTGCAGATTCTATTGTTCGAACGATACTTTAGCCAGGAGGAGTTGTTTGACCGCTCCAATTACTAACAACGCGCGTTAACTCTATCCACTGAATAGGAAAAATGGTTCGCTTGCGTATAAAGGTTTGAGTATAATTAAGTAAAAAGAAAAAAAAAACTGAAAGGATCATTCGTCGCTTATAGCTTCGTTTATGGTCATGGCCCACTTCAGATCGAACAATCGTTAGACCACAACCAAACCGCGAAATGAAACAATTCTAAAATTTCACTCGATTTCGTTTTTCTAGTGTTTCTAATTTCTAAATTCTCTATAGAATAAATAAGACTCTGAGAGAGCCTCTAAAATTCTCGGGATTTATTTTGTTTACAACTATTTTGAATTTTCCAAATCTGACCACAGATTCTTGATCAGCGATTCGAAAAACTTTCGAGTACCAATTTTCATGAGATTTCGAATGTTTTTAGTATTTTTTTTTTTCAGCAAATTGAATCCGCCATTTTGAATTTCGCAAATCTAACTCCAGATTCGTGATTGGTGACCCAAAAGAAGTTGGAGTATCAATTTTCCATCGAAATCGAAATGTACTTAGTTTTTTTTTGTTTTTTTTTTTTGCAGCATATCGAATAGGCCAAATTAAAATTTTGCAAAACTGACTTCAGATCCATGATCGACGATCCAAAAAATCATGTGATACCATATTTCGTTCGAATCCGTTGATCCGTTCTTAAGATATCGTAATTATTATTGTATTTTGGAGAATTTTGTTACTCAAATAATTCGAAAAAAACGTGAACGGATGTGAGGCAAAATCTAATGAGTTCGAAGTTTTTTTCTAAATTTCCACACACCCAGAAAATAGTCTGAGGTGAATCCAGTGAAAACCAAACTTTTCATTTCCGGGGTGATAACAATAACTTCCGCTTTTTTTCTGGAATAAAAAAGAAACGGGAAGTTAGAAATCTGTGCAGGTATAATCGGCTTCGAAAAGATATTCGCAAGCTCAATCTGTTTTTCATCCTTGACACATATCATATCACGTCACCTTTTTACTTCTGTCATTTTTTTCACCTCGCTTGTGTAGAAATTTGAGACTGAATTTTTTATCGTAAAAATCCTGTATCTCAAAGAAAACTGTAGCCACGCGTAAAACTTTTTCATGCATATTTGAAATCGTTCCGATATGGCAGAGATAATATACCTATATGGGAAAATCGAAGAAAATTTTATCATCGTTCGGAGGATTTTTATTTTATTTTTTTCCTCTGTCTTATAAGACCCGATGAATTCTAACTCTTGAATTTGCTAAACTGTATACAAAATTTGACAATTGTGTCTTCGTCATAAACTGAAAATTATTTTATAATCACCAGTTATTGAAAAAAAAATTACAATACTTGGAATCGTGCAACATCTATAATGATCACTCAAACATTACGAATTCAAACCTATAGGACACTTTGCAAAAAAAAATTCACATCATCAATTTAAAATGTGTTGGTCAATTTTTTTTACTTTACCTACTCGCTCCCATAATTTTCATATTAGGTTTTTTAAACGAAATTTGATAAGAATTATTAGAAAGAAGATCAAGATTGGCACAGAGTAACAATTTTGAAAATGTCACAATTCGTGAATCACAATCTTAGAATCTTCTGTTTCACTCTCGTAATAGAATCGCAGTTTAGGTAGCGGTGTAATAATAGCCCGTGTGTATATTTATAACGTGTTTTGTAAAAGGACGAAGCATTAGTCGAGGCAAGATAACACAAAAAAAAATCACAATCAAGAATCAAGATTATTGTACTTTTTTTTTAGGAAGGCAGAGAGTTTTATAAATTTAAAAAAGATCCCAAGGTAGAGTTCCCGGTGACTTTTTTTTCTGCTTCTATATTTATAACAGCGGTTTTCAACTTAAAACTGAGTAAAAAAAAAAAAAAATAGACTCAGCTGAAGAAGACTCACGATTCGAAGACCCGCGGAAAAGAAAAGAAAAAAAATTCTATATCTCACTTACTCAAGTTTCTCTGATTCGTTCATCAACTGAACGATTTATCTACTTGACGACCCTTATTACACGTGTGCTGTGTGTGCGAATTACTTATCTTGAAACTTGTGTGTATTATAACTAAAGTTGAAGAAAACTGCGTGTTTCCAGAGCGGTTAATTATCAGAGAGGGACGCGTCGAAGATTTAGTAGCGTGACGGTAACCGTTGTGTATACACTACGCGAGTACCACCTCAACGGTTAATTAATTTAATTACGTCCCATTAAGTATAATTTACCCAGTTAACTTTGCAGTATTATTACACAATCTTCGTCAACCGCCTATATGCCCAACCGACTCAAACATCCGAACAATTCGCGGGTCTGCAAGAATTTGCTCTTCAATATTGTTGCCAAGGTGACAAATAACGATAAGGAAATAGAAGAAATTAAATACGTTGTCAATTGGAAGTTCAAAACGGTATTTTTTTCGCGCCAAGCTACGACGTCACTGTTCAGTATAACAACCGCCCCATCTAGCGTCATTCGAAATACAGAAAATAGAAAATCAAGGATTCAAGATCTATGACTTCGTAGACCTTCATTTTGGCCTATTATTGGAAGGACTAAAATCCCTGACCTCGGACTAGACGGCTCGACCCGCAGTCCTGAATAAAAGGTGCTTGATTTCAGTTTTTCCATCATATCTCGACAACAGTTGATCCTATCGTCGCGGAGGTTATTATAAGAAATGAAGCTTACTAAATTCTCCACAACAAACGTTCAATACATTTTTCTTGTATCTTCAACAGTTTTTCTCTAATACACGAGTGAATACGTACATAATTCTCACGAGGTTCTATACCGAAAAAATGATTTTCACTGCAGCCTGGGAAGGGAAATACGAACCTCGATACTTTCAGCCCTGTATTACACAAAAAGTATTGAAGATATGAAAAAAATGTATCGATACTTTGTTGTAGAGAATTTGACAAGCTTCATTTTTTATAATAACCTTCGTGACGATAGTGTCAATAGTTGTCGAGATATGACGAAAAAACTGAATTCGAGCACCACATCTTCTGTACAGCGGATTGAGTCGTCCAGTTAGAGCGCTCTAACTGGACAAGACCTTTAGCCTGTTCAATGATGGACTGAGATCAAGGCCTCCACCTGCAGTTCATAGATCTTTACTTAATGAATTCATCTATTTTTGTCTGATTTGATTGGATAGCCTGGATTTCTCATATAACAGGATCAATCGAAGCTTGGTGAAAACTGCGCTCTTCATTTTCGTACAGCATGCAGGGTCTAAAAATGAACAGCTATCAGTGTCAATCAAAGCTCGTCAAAATATCCACATCCCGTTTTGTGCTATCTAGATTCTATGTACATATACTAGATTGTCGACAACCGTAAACCGTAAAACGTGACAGGTGACAGGCCAATGTCCATCTATCTGTGACAGGGAAAATCGCTGTTTCATATAGACGAGAGATAGAAAGACGTAGAAGAAACTGATGCACGGATATAAATCGACGTGGTTACGAGAATTTTTTTTCCCTCCTGCCAGAGTTTTTTTTCCCGGTCAAAAAAGTATGAAAATATTTTACGTGTAGCGGAGTGATTGACGTTGCTTGGTAGAAAATTACTACTGACTTACAACACAGGTTTTTGTTCCGAACAGTAATTCGCCGATGCGACGTGACTCCTGAACACCGGGGGGAGGGAGGGGGCTTGTTATTTATTTATTTTTTTGTTCAAGTCAATCAAGATGGTGGCTTTTCGACAATGGTCGATCAAACCAACAATGCCAGAAGCGGAGCTTTCTTAATTAGATTTCACCCGGCACATTCACGTCGTCGCCCCATAGCGTTAGACAATCAAGACAGGGAAACAACAGGGGCTACGCGGAACTACTCGTCGACGAAGAAAACGAAAAAACGAAAAAACGAAAAAACGATAAAAGGAAAAACTAAAAAACTGCTTTTCAAGGTTCGCGGTGGAAGGCGAGATTATCTTTTTCATGATCTCTGGGCAATTTCACAGCACAAATATTCTCAGTATTCGCTCTACTGACCCAGGATGTGCACCGACACCCTCGAGGTTTGTACGTTTTCGGTTTCTAGACGCTAATCTCGAAGTGAGTTGCAAATGTTATCTCTGCAGACTCGTCTAGCTCCGCCCGGAGGCAGCCTAGGTACAGAGAAAACAGTCAGAATTGCTTTGTGTTTGGTTTAACCGATGGCACGTAGAATCGATCTCGGGTTTAATTCGCAGACCTACTTCGCGGGGTATAATTCAATAGTCAGTCGATAATAGAAAACGACTCGCGTTTATCGTCCTGCAGGTTCAGGTGGTCGAGGCTCCTCGTCACCTCGTGACAGGTGGGAGAAGCGACGGAACCGGGGATAAAATGACATACCGTATACGGTAAGTCGTGCCGTAATATTCTACGGGGAAATAATTTGCAGGAGTTTAACGGGTTCGAAGAAAAACCCAGGCCATCAGCCTGTTGTTAAAATCCGCAGGATATTATCATACAATTAAATTTTATAGACTTCGAAGAAATTCTTACACCCTCTACAACTATGCAAACAACGGGGGGAATCTAAGTTGGTTGGTTCGGAAAATTCAGAAACTTGTATACATTGAATTTGACCACCTAACAATTTTTCGAAAATTATCCCAGGGGTTATTAAATCAGTAGAAAATTTTGGTCTTCGTAACACCTGAAGATTTTTATATTTCAAATAATTAAAGAGAATTTTGAGAAATTATATCGACAGTCTTGAAATATTTTTTTGATCAATTTTTTGACGATCCTAAATTATTCCAAAGGATTTCAAGAGCTTTGAACGGGTTCAAAGAAGATTTTTGAAAGATTACCGAAGACTGAATGTCCGTTTGAAGTCTTCGGATAAATTCAAAATATTTGAGGAGGAATAAAAATGTCAGCAGATTTCAGGTGATTTCGTAGATTAAAAAAAAAAAAAATATATATATATATGGGCAATTTCACCAATTATCAACCAATGTTTGGGCCCGAAAAAATCTATTTGCCTCAATTATTTCGTCGCATTCTGTGAACGAAGATTGGTAGATTGACCAAGTTTCAGGCAAATAGGACTCACCGTTCACGAGGAATACGATATTCAATTTTTAGGACAACATTTTTTAATGCATTTTTGACATACTTTCAACGTCACAATAAAAATTCGGAAAAATACGTTTTCTATGTGAAAAACTCTCAGCTTTTCGAATTCATTTTTTATTTTTCGCTAATTCTGCTAAAACCAACTCAAAAATACGTTTTTTTACGAAAAACAGCAATTTCTCCTTGTGCTCAATGTTTTATTATTCGTTTGAATTTTTATTCCGAAAGCTGAGATTTTTTCAGTAAGAAACCCAAATTTTCAGAGTGGGACGGCAACGTGGTCGCAAATACGTGAATAATAAAACATTGAGTGCAAGGAGAAATCGCTGTTTTTCGTTAAAAAAAAAACGTGTTTTTGAGTTGGTTTTAGCAGAGTTAGTGAAAAATAAAAAATGTATTCGAAAAGCTGAGAGTTTTTCACATAGAAAACGTATTTTTTAGAATTTTTATTGTGACGTTGAAAGTACGTCAAAAATGCGTTAAAAAATTTTGTCCTCAAAATTGAACATCGTATTCCTCGTGAACGGCTGAAACTTGGTGAATCCACCAATCTTGGTTCACAGAATGCGTGGAAAAAAATTGAGGCAAATCGATTTCTTCGGGCCCAAACATTGGTTGATAATTGTTAAAATTGCCCATATATTTTTAAACCTTCAGATTTTTTGAAGCATCTCAATAATTTCAAAGCTTTAAATAAGGTTACAGTAAGTTTCCAATAAACGTCGAAAGGAATTCACGTGATTCCGAATAATTTTAACGGAGGGAATTTATATCCTAAAAATTTGAAAATAACTTCTGAATAATTGCAAGATGTGCAACTCTGAATAAATTCGCACGCTGTGTGATGTAAACCTCTTGAAATTTTTATCCGCTTTTACTATAAAATGTATGAGAATATCTATTGTATTTCACACTGCGGTATAACCGGTTACATTTATCTCTACCTAAGATCCACACGTTTCTCAAAAGTTTCGTCAAGTTTTGACATTCTCCCTGCAGCTTGGAGCAAACCGCGAAATCTGGCCAACGACAACAATGCCGACGAAGATAAGATTCAAAACGTTTCACCGAAGAGAATATAATTCCGTTACCGTCGCCATTTCTCGACTTGCTCGCTTTTTTTTTTCTTTTTTTTTTTGTTATTATACATAATATAATACAACTTTTGTGCAGAAAATTCTATCCGTTAAATCAAGCCCACGAATTATCTGTGAAGAAATCGCGTAGCTCAAAATATAATGTAAAAATTCATATATACATATATATGAAAAAAAAATCATCCATGGGAGAAAAATTAGGTGTAGTTTGTTCGGCATCACCCACCGAGGGGCAGAGTTGGCTCTCTCAAAGTAGTCCCGGCGTCGTTGGGTTTCGTCTTAAATTTTTAAACGCTATCATCTCGAGCTCGTCGCGGTCGCACGGCGCATATAGGTGTGACGAAAATCGCGGATAAGACGCGGTAGTCGCGGACCCGGAGGTACGGTATGGTCTCTTCATTTGTTATTCATAGGCGGATCATATTCTCCCGCGGATATCTCATCGAACTTTACCTCTACCATTTCCAAAGTTACATACATTCCCCCCCTCAGCCTGGTCTCCCCCGTTCCGCATCTTGATAATGCGATAAAATAAAGAACCGGAGAGGAAGAAGCCGAGATAAGGCTAGAGGATACGCAAAATCTCTGCGGATGACGCCCGTGTGTCGGTGAACGAGGATCAGAAAAAAATTGGTGTATCAACAAAGAAAAAACAAAAAAATAAGGTGGGATCACGCAACTTTCTCAATCAGCAGTTTCTCCTACCGCGATATTCAAATCTGGTCGGTCGAACCTATGAGATTGACGCAAAACTAATTTTAGTTCCACACGTCGGGGTTATGTCATGAGGCGACGAGAACTCAATCTGTTCCTGCAGAAGATGGGTGGAGGGTGGAGGGTGGAGGTACGATCGGTTTGCGCAACGCGCAAATTGTGAACTGGATATACGGAAGTTGGGTGGGAGTTCGAGGGGGACGAACAGAGTCATCAGGTCTCAGGTCGTCGACGACGACCACACCGAGACGATGGGGAAGCTCCTGGGCTAATCAGACTATTCCCTAATCAGACTAACTTCATTTGCTTTATCCCCTGGTTGAATGGATATGCGTCTTACCTAATGCATACATCCTCCCAGTCGCACAGTCACCTATGCTTCGTTAATCTCATTCTGGGTATGGCATTCTCGACTTTTACCATTTCAGATGTGTATAAATACTGGTATTAACCGGTTAATGAATTTTCAGCGCTCGAACCGTAACACCCATAAAAAAGTCCTTCTGTACACATATTTATTGATATTTTTTTGTGCTCGTACAAATTTTTATAAGCCATTTGGTTGCGTTGTAGGTACTCGCTTCGCGCGCTGCAGGACCGCAAGAGGCTGCATTTTATCGGTGTCCATTAGACTGGGCCAAAAAAATGGACTATTTTTTTTTTTTTTAATATATTGAGAATATCATTCAGTATGGCAAAAAAAAAAATTTCATGAAATTTTAAGCCCTTAATATTAACTTGAAGAGGTCTATCATCGCTATTTTTGATTTTTAGTAATAATTTGATGTTTTACGTCAGAACTGTCGAAATATTGAAGTGAAAAAATTTATGTTCACTTATCCCTTTATAAAATTAAATTCCCTACAAAAAAGGTCTGATTATAGATTTTTGTCAGACAAGCCGTTTCCGAGTAATTAAGCTTAATAAATTGATATAATTTCTCGATTTGACTTTTTTAATTTGGAATTTTGTGACTAACGAATCAATGAATGTATAAAAAAGATCATGACAGATTCTTAAAGGAAATTTAATGTTCTACAAAAAAGATCTCTTAATATTTTTGCCTCAATTCAATTTTTCAAAGTTATTCTCAATTAAAATTGAAGAAAAACTTGAAATTTCAATTTTTTCTTCAAATTAAAAAAGTCAAATCGAGAAATTATATCAATTTATTAAGCTTAATTACTCGGAAACGGCTTGTCTGACAAAAATCTATAATCAGACCTTTTTTGTAGGGAATTTAATTTTATAAAGGGATAAGTGAACATAAATTTTTTCACTTCAATATTTCGACAGTTCTGACGTAAAACATCAAATTATTACTAAAAATCAAAAATTGCGATGATAGACCTCTTCAAGTTAATATTAAGGGCTTAAAATTTCATGAAATTTTTTTTTTGCCATACTGAATGATATTCTCAATATATTTTTCAAAAAAAAAAAATAGTCCATTTTTTTGGCCCAGTCTAGTGTCCATGATTGCGTCTGTTTGACTGGTTGGTAAAAAAAATCCTGATAGACTTTGGCTTGTCAGATGACCCTTGATAGCCGGTACCTCGATTGCATTGAAAAAATGATCATTCACGAAATGGCGACACAATATCGATTTTTTTTTTTTGTTCATTTCGCAGCATTTTTCAGTCTTCCTCAAGCTTTACGAGTCGTAATTTTTTATGCATGCTATTTTTCGTGGTAGGGGCTATAGGGAAACGTATTCCAAAAAATTCCGCGTGAATTTGAGGTAAATCGACTGAATGGTTTCTGAGATATCATGAGCACCGCTAAAATGCAGCTTTTTGCGGTCCAGCGTGCGAAGCGAGTAAAAGGCAGCCAAATTACTTGCTAAAATTTGTATGAGTATAAAAAATATCGATAAGTAAATGCGCAAAAGGACTTTTTGATACGTCTCAATATTCGGGCACAAAAAAATGAATGAAAATTAATTTGTTTAAATCCCGGTAAAAACGACTGTTTTTTTCGTTTTTTTTTTATAGATCTATCACAAATAGAATTATATTTCGAGAAGATTTGAAGAATGAAAAAAAAATTGGTTATCTGAACGCGCTCGATATGTTCGAGGCAAAAATATGCCTGATCAACGATCGTAATTTGAAACCGCTAAGATTTAAAGGTTTCAAATAACAATATAATAAAGAGAGAAAAGAAGAAGAAAAAAAAATCACTTCAAGGGTATAAAAAAGAAAAAAAGGACCAGAAAATCGTCAGGGTTTTCGCCTCCTCATTGTCGTTGGTTCCGTTTTTTTTTTTTTGCTAATGTAAAATGTTGCTATCTCTCGCGAGAGGCCTCATTTCCTCTCGTCTCTTCGTTTCCTCTTCGCCCTCTTTCTCTGTCCATGCTCAGTAGATAAAGAAAGAGAGATAAATATCCCGTCGCGCGAAAAAACAACGTGGCGACGTGATTAGATGTGATTGAATTTCTTCCCATTTGAATATTCAATTAATTCAAACCGAATCAATCCAATGATTGGAGAAATAAAATATTGAGTAATTATCACTTCGTCTATTTCATCCGGATGCAGATTCCTGGTAGTTGACCCAATCGAACAATCTATCTCGTACTACCGCAGTGCATATGATAGATCAAATACCTTAATTGCACCTCGAGGAATGGCTGCACGTAGTGATGCAATATCAAGTCTTGAGACACACAAGTGGATCGAGCGTAGTTAGCGTAGCCTCTGAATTCAACCGGGGATTAAATTCATAAGCCGGTATTCTAATCCCAAAATTATGTCGGGGGTGTGGGTGCACTGGTTTGCACACCACGATACGTCAGCATTTGCTAAACAGTTGCAATTGTGAAAATTATCGGCGTCCACCTCCGTCACATTTCATCCTCTCAAATGAATCTCTACGTCTGTATCATCACACGGAATTGGGAAAACACACATCCAAACATCTGATTCGGTAGTTGGACTGAAGAAATGACAGTGTCTCTCTCTCTCACGGAAAGAATTGACTGAGATTGTGATTATTCAGATAGTTTTGAAGTTAGGCATCACGAAGGTTGAAGGTTCTTCTTCAATTTTCTAGTTTCAATAATATTCCAACTGTCAGTGAACGTTGGAGTGAAGTAATGAGAAAAACTTTGTTTTAGGGGTGAAAAGAAATCGAAGCAAGTTTTGTAGCTTCAATCCTGTTCTTTTCACTGAATTATTCAATTTCGAGTTCCCTCTTTCGCTGATTGTGAGTGGTACAACTGGCAAAGTTTCTTCATCATCCAGGACGAATGCACTTTTCTAAAATATTTTCTTGTCAAACGTTTGAATTTAATCCCTATTAAGAACATTTCCAAGGTTTGTTAAAAGTTAAAAAAGGGCTTGTGAGTTTCGACGAGTGTTCATCCGGGTTCCTACATACAGAATCGAAACGTAAAGACCCTTCAACTATTTAACAATAATTGCAAAATGGACAAACGGTCTAGAGGCTCGTTGCAGCCATATTCAAAACATGGTGGAGGAGCCTTTCAACCTGTATACCGTACACGGTATAGCTAAATAAGCCCTTACTTAATATGCTGCGAAATTAGCCCAAAGTCCACCAGACTGTACGAGATCAGACTACACACACTACCGTCAGCCGACGCTGTATCCCACTTCGTGCCACGAATTAAGCATCTGTTTTAATTATCATGAAAACTAAGTGTGGGTGTATAAAGAAAGAAAAAAATGCTTGACCTTAGACAAATGAACTCAGAAATTGCTACTGTATGGAAATTAATAAAGTTCTCATGATGATACTCACGGTATTCTGCAAAGTAGATTCGATCAAATTAACATTCAGCAGCCTGTACACAAACTCTTAGTATAACTAGACGCTGTACATCGTTAGCTAACAAGCATGGGATAGGTTAATATTACAAGCACAGGATATAGACAACGGCGGGCTAATATCGCAGAAGGATATCAGGATTATCAGAATAATTTGCTGCTGCAAGGAGATGAAAAAATCTACAGTTGATTTGCCCTACAGACCATTTTGAAAGACGTCATCGGGCTTCGAGGGCGAAATTTCAGGTATTGTCAGGATGGTCCGTAGGGCAAACCAACTCTTGTCGCAGCAGACATGAAAGTATTTCTGCACCACAGAGAAAGAGCTTTGAAGCAGATTCCGAAATGGGATGGGGTTCCAGCAGGATACAGCATCGGAATGCCATAATGTTCTCGAATTTATTATCTCCCCGTGGTTCGGTTGTTGGGTGTAACCTCTGGCCCCATGATTTCATTAGGGCGCGACGTAGCTCGGGTAAGGGATGACGGTAGTATGTCCTTTCTGCGAGTGTGTGGTTCGCCACAGGGTCCAAGAACCGGGAACCAAGATCCCGTGGACCCACACCTACCCACCATCCATAGGTACGAGGGTGCGGTAGCATGGAGAGAAGAAAGGCTCTGCCAGAGATCGGATAATTCGCAAAGATTTAGTGTCACCTCGTGGTGTGGTTAGTATGCAGCCCATATGGTATCTCAGAACGGGGTTTCGTATCGCCCGCCTCTATCTTCCCCCACGGATTGTGGGAGGCGGAGAAGGCGAACCCTAGGACATCCGGAGATGACGTAGATACCCAGGATATCCACCTGGGAACTTTCACCCCTCTCAGTCTCGCTTTGCCCCCCCTTTAACCCCTGTCCGTACTTAAAACCGGCGGGGTGGGATGAGGAAGGGCGCTTCTCCGCCACCGACGAATCCCTTCGACGCCTGTGCTATGCATTTTAAAAAGCACTTCCTCCCTCTGACATAGAAATTATGCTAAGGGACACCATGCATTGAAATAACAAACGCCGGGTTGAAAACCCTCTGGGACATTACGTACACGGAGCACCGAAACCACTGAGAGTGTTAGAAATCGGGACTTTTTTTTAAGAGTTCTTTGTGGCTCATTCAATATTTAATATCATCTCCGAGGCTTGATAATCACACACTTTTTATTCTGTTTTATCTCCACGTTGTTTTTTTGTTTTTTTTTTCTACTGTAAGGGTTTCTTTAATCACGGACAATGTTTATTTTCTGTTTCAGAGCAAACGGTACGGTTCTCGAAAAATTCCAACTCGGAATATCCAGGCTCGAGCTTTACCCAAAAAACTCGGTGTTCGTTCATCAACTTCTTCACGATATTGCCAACCAGCCAATACGCCACGTAGGTAAGTCGAAGAGCTTCTATGTCGCGCTTTTAAAAATACCTAAGTAATATCTGGTACAAGTACTTGATTTTCCATACATCCAGAGCACCCAGTGACGACTTGTGGGGACATAAAATCGCATTTGTCACTTTAAAAAACTTTTTCGTCCTGACCGGGATTCGAACCGCGTTCGTCGCATTCGGTCTGATTACCAGTCGCGCACCTTACCCACTGCGCCAAGCTACCTAACGGAATGCTCTATGACTTTTTCGTGATTTATGGACTCTGAATGAGTTATTTTTTATCAGTGCACTCAACCACATCATTTGTAAAACTGATTAAAACATTTACAGGGGGGATTTTGACTAATTAGCATTATTTATATATCGCGGGAAAAGTTTTTTCATCACACCAATCACGTCGTACTTTTAATCTAGTTGAACAATCGGAATCAATTTCGACGAGATCCTGTTTTACATTATCATTAGACGGAATATCTGTTCCAGAATCGAGTTCGAGTATTTGATTAGGTGTCTCGTTTGACACAGGGGCCGTGAAAAATAATCAAACATAGTCGAGTATCGATGATGATGTTGTCGATGTTGATGTTGTTTACTAAATTAATCTACATAGTACAATGGGGGTTGGGGGGTGGACCCGTGAAGCTAAAGCTACGGTGCAATCAATCGCGGTTTAATATTAAATCGATATGTACACGTCAGGCTCTGTTGTGGTTTTACATTATATATAGCAGGCAAGCTAATGTTGTCAATATTGTCAAAACCGGGTAAATAGACTTTTTCCACCCCCGCACCTCTGTACTCTATCGCTGTTGATACGCCAGTCTCTGCTTCCTCCGCATTATCCATACTTTGACATGAGTTAAATTTCATACCTCGTTGATCCATATTGGACGGAAACTAGCACGCTACGACGGTAACCTTCGTCTAGTCTCAATATTCTCATGTGTGTATGTACCTAGGATATATACCCTGAATACAAACATAAATGTAAATTCGTCTGGGAATAAGAATAACTCCGTGAAACACGGGCGAAAGGTTTTCAATTCAGTCACACAATTTAAAAAAATGGCTTTAGCAAACCCAATCCAATAGATTTTCAAAACTGTTCATATTTAAAGAGAGAAAAACTATGTGGAAAATTACTTCATCTCAAATAGTATTTTTACTGATCTATTTTTCAATGCAATGTATAGTATCTACTTGGAAACAGGTGTTAAAAAGTGACGTTTTAATGCCTGCGCCCTAAAAAATTACTTTCCGCCTATTTCAACATATGTTTCGCGAAGAAAAGTTAATGCCTCTCTTGATTTCTGTTACTCATGCCCTTTTTCATTATCTATCTCACTATTTTCTATTTTGTCCAATAATAGCGATACTTTTCTACACTTCACGTAGCGATAAGAAGCAAAAGTAGCATTGCGTTTATAACAGTATGAATTTTTCTTTTCTATTCCAGTGCAAAAGGAGGGTGGCACCCAGCTGAAGTTGGTCATTGAATACTTCGACGAGACGCAGTCGCTCTTCAAGCCAATGAGGTAAGCATCACTTTACCGAAGGTGATATAATCGTTTAATACCGTCGTTGTAACACGCCTACTTATAATTGAGACAAAGGCGGATGTGACGTATCATCTACTTGCGGTATACAATAATTGAGTACCAGGCGTGGTCACGCGACTACGACGTCCGAGGTATCGTTTTCAAGCGCTCTTCAAGCACTGTTGCACTTCAGCTTTCGTGCGGTTTCATACGTCCTCGATACTTGGTCGTATTTCTGCAATATTGGAGAAAATTTTATTCAAAAATGCTAAAATTAGCAACCGGAGGCTCGAGGCTTTGGTTTTAATCATACAATTTCTTCCCTTCTTTCGCTTGTGTTTTTTTTCTTCTTGGCCCGTGTAAAACCATTTATTGCAACGCGGGCTTTGCCAAACTATCGTAAAGTCCGTCTTTAACGTTTCAAACTTCCTCGTAGGTGAAATTTTTAGATAGCATAGGGTATAGTTGGGACCCGTTATACCTAGGTGGTATAGCAAAAGCGACAGAATTTAAACTTTTAATAAGTTCAGCAATAAGTTTTCTCTACCAAAGTTCTAAATCGGCCCGGGTATACGGGGTTTAAATTGCCACTGGCTTCTGCAGTTTCATATAACTTTATAAAACGGTATCATTGTTTCCTTATAGATTCAATCCATTAGCCAAATTCTATCCCCACGCAGAGAAAGAAAAAAAAATTAGGGATGAATTGGGGAATTCACCGATCGGTGAATAATGTCCGGCAAGCTTACTGGCCGTCATCTACTTGAGGAACCGATTGTTTCACCCAAATTAAAGTCTAAACTGTAGAAAAATTTTTTTCGTCAATTTACTACACAATTTTCTAAAATTCGTACATAATTTTGTATTTTCGTGATGAATGTATAGTGATATTAAAAATTTGTTCATAATTCGAAGAACGTGCATAGCGATTCAGTTTGATATACTAAATTTGTAATTTTACAAGACTTTCGTGTATTTAAGGGGACCGGTACACCGTGATTCAACAAATTCTACATACTCCGAAAATTATTAATGTCTCATCCAAAGTTGATTGCACATTGAAAAATTGAATTTCTTAAAAATCACTTGTCGTAACGTTTCAGACACACGGCTTATTCGATTATGTATCTCGACGTCTCATTTTGTTCGGAGAGCAATTCTTCATCGTATCAATGAGGGAATCTGAGAAAAAAAAATCCTGTGTTAATTTATGGTCGGTTATGGAAATTTAGCGACGATCTAGTCACTCTTTTGCCGATAACTTGGTCCAAAAATTTTGTTTTTCAATATCCCTTATTCATACGATGAAGGATTGCTCTCCGAAAAAAATGAGATGATATTAATGATTTTGCGAGTATAGCGAATTTTTTTTATTCACGTTGCACCGGTCCCCTTAATGTGTAGTAAATTCGCAATCATTTTTTACAGTGTAGGGTTTCCCCATTCGGCGATACCGTCTCTGAAGCCATGCTGATATTGGGGCAGCCCTAAATTGCCCCAAATATTTTTTCCCACTGGACGATCGTGAGGATTTTCATCAATAATCCAGAAAATAAAGTAAAAGTCGTCGAACTTTTGTCTGTTTCGAACTACGTCGGTATTCATTTAGCAGAAAATCATTGGGTAATTTAAGAGGTACGTTAATAATCGATTTCATTCTACCGTTGTTCAGTCGGTATCGGATAATCGACATAGTGACAAACTTCGCACCCACGACAGAAATTCTCCCCTTCGTAGTTCCTCAGTCAAACTTTCAAAGATAAGTTTTGTTTGTCACGATTCTATGTTAGCTACCAACTGACAAACACCACTCGCACTTTTTCCTATAAACTTTCATCTCTATGACCGCGTTCAGTTACTGTAACAATTCTCTGTTTACTTCAACTGATAAATTATCGCCTGTTTTTGAAAACGAAAAAACTTTTTCTTCTTCGTCTATAGTATACTCGATTTATCGTTCTGTTTTGACGGGGAATACCATTTTTATCCCCCACTATACTCTAACCCGTATAGGTATACGCATATAAAATAATCGTTAAAACTTTGTTGATGGTACGATACCAGTTTCGAAGATTTCATCCAGCGATTTCGGGGTTACAGAGAAAAAATTTATCAAAGAAATGGGGATTATTCATTTCGCTGCACTCCGGTCTTTCAATTATTTATTAACGATAAATGAACTGAGGAAATCCTTTGTGATTTTTTAAAAATTTCCCAGTATTATTTTCTCCACTTCCTTGGTGGTCGCAGTTGGAAATGAGACGAAATATGAATTCTTTTTTTAAGGGTGGTAGACAAACGTCGATATATCATAGAAAGCTGCGCGGAGCTAGAGAGAGAGTCGAGTAATTTATTAAGAAAGCTTGAAACTTATTTCTTCTTCTTCTTTTTCTTTCCTTTGTCGAGGGTTGGACAGAGTTGAGGAAGTGTTTTGTGGATTATCCTAAAATCGGCTTTGCTTCTTTACCGGAAAGCAGCTGTTATAACTTCGAGACTCTCTCTATCTCTGACCGAGGTCCGATAACCCACTAAAAGAAACCGATAATGAATTTTTCCCAATATATCTACTTGTATAGAAATGATCAGAAGTTGCGGTGTCACAGTTATCGGTATGATGAGAAAAGGAGAGAATTTAATCTAGTCGGCTAAATTAGACTCGTTTCAATGAAATTAATGCATGTAATTTAATATGATAAAATCTATGAGAGAAGATATATCGCAAAACTTTTGACTATTCGGAAAATAAAACTCCACTTGGCAGAGACGGAGTTTCGAGGTGCAGGTGCAAGTATACCTATAGATAGTTTCGAGTATCTTAGATTATGGAAATTGCAAGGCAGACACCGTGCAGAGGTGATGAGGAATACGGAATACCGGATTTATACTTCAATTCAACGGATAACCTATATACCGCAAATATCGCGATACCAGAAGAAATCGCATATAACGAATACAAAAGATTCAATGGTTCCCGGCCATTATGGACAAAAAGAAAAATAAAACCAACTATACCTGAACTAACAAAATGAAAGACGGTACAGTTTCTTTTTTATTCACGACAAACCTACAAAAAGCCTGGTAGATCCAGATACAGCAGAACCTCACCTATTCGACCGACTCAGAACCGAGTTACCTTCGCTATTCGACCTCCATCCCCCTTGTCCTGGATGCGCGCGCAACTCACCACAGTGCAGCTCGAGGAGGTCGAATAGCCGAGTTTAAAAAAATTCTATGCTCTGTTTCAATTGTCTCGTAAATTTTACCACAGATTTTGTAATTCTGTCAAAAAAAAAATGTTATACTTCGAAGAGAGGAGGTTGTATCGATGTCAAAAAGTAACCGAGATCTCAGATTCATGTGCACTTGTGGCTTAAGGGCGGGGATAAAAGTGACCGCGGATAATCCAAAATCCCTTCATCTCTCTTTCTTCTTTTTTCTTTTTTATTTTTTATCCTACCCAAGGGACAAGAGGCATCATCGCAGTGTCTCTGATCGTGAGTGTGAAATATTTATGTAATAACGTCTATTCTTTGACGATTCGAGTCCACTCTGGGGGGTCGAGACCTAGGGGGGTAGCTTTGCGAGTTGGTGGGTATATGTGGTGGCCACGTAGATTTTTTCACCAACACTGTCGGGTGGTATTACCACACGGAGGACCCTGGGACACAATAACTGTCCGACGTGATGGCGCATTCATCATTCTCTGATGCCACGGGGACGTGGCTTCGTTGGTCGTCGTCTGCGTAGGCCAGGTTGGGGGATTGAGGTGGAGGTGGATGTGGATGTGGAAAACGCGAGGCGCTGCTATGCGGCGTATGTCATCTATAGAATCCAACCGCGGAGCGCGGTTGTAAAAAGATGAATTGCGTTATTACCTTCATTCGTCTACGAACGACTGGTAGAGAGTGATCGGAGTTTGAGTACCCTATAGCCCTCCACCCCCCACCTCACGTCACCTCACGTCACGTCACGGGAGGCAAAAGTTTTAACGAGAAACGTGCAATTTTTTATACCAATAAAAAATGTAAAATAAAAAAAAAAGTATACGGATTTGAAAACGAAAAATTATAATAATGAGAAAATTTTTAGATCAGATTTGGGGATGATCTTCATTTTTTTCATTTGTTACGATCGAAGGATCGATCGCTATGCAAAAATGGTGTAGTTAGCCGATTATACAATTGCAAAAGATCAGAAAGATTAAAAATGGTCAGAAAGACAAAGATTACATGAAGATTGTAAAGATTTAAAGTAAAGATGACAGATGTGCAGATTATAAAATATTACAAAATGAAATGAATCGGAAATCGCAAACAAAATCATTCGAGAATTGCTAAGATCTGATGATATCATCAAATCACTTGGAAATCAGGTACAAATCATTCGGAAATAACTCGAATTCCCATATAATGGAAAATAGAAATCAAGAAGATCATCTGGTTGACCATTTTGAACGAATACGAATTATCGATAGAATCAAGTTCGAACCTCATTGATTGGAGTTAACGAAATGGAAAGATTTTAATATTGCCATTCTAATTATCACAACTCGAGTTAGCCAAATGATTGAAGACCATCGTTTCAAGAAATCTCATTCAGACACCACTCAAGTTTTTTTTTCTTCTCAATTTGAAGAGACAATGTACAAAAAAAAAAAAATAATCATAATCAGTTTATACCGGTGCAGCCTCCTGTTAGAGACGGAAAAGAGACGATTTAATCAGTCAAATTCACAATTAGGTACGTAGCGAGACACTCGAAAAGATGGGGTCGTAAAAGAACATATATATAATATAACAGAGTAAAAAAAAAGAACGTTTTAAAAGGTATGTGCAGAGGGAGAATCAGGAAAGTTCTGCACTGCAATCTTATTTTCTGGGTAAGGGTGAGGGCAGGGTGGAGGCGGCAGGTAGCATAAACACGCTCCCTTATCCTCCCTCGCAGTCTGTCTGGAAATTTTAGTGGTAAAATAAAAAGATATACTATCGTAGATTCTCCCTTTCGTTCGTTCGTTCGTTCGTTTGTTCATTCTCCCTATCCCTGTCTCAAGCTTCTTATTTCATCACCCTAAAGAAAATTTGCAACAGATTTTACTCAGAGATGTATAAAGATATACGCTGACTCAGCTTGCGATTTTCAACCCTGCTGCAGTATACTTTATACTTTGGAGATAACAAAAAAACCCGATAAGCTCTCCTCTATCACGATTCAATAAAGAGATAAAGAATGTGATGGACTCTCAGCTTTTATTAAAAAAGTTTCATAGTTTTTGTTTGCTTCATTTTATCTCTTTCGTGTTCTTATCGGATGATTTTGAGACTAGGGACGATAAAAAACTTATTTTACCTGATTGTTTATCGTTCCATTTCGAATTGACAATATTTCTCAAGGTTCATCGTTTGAATTTCGCGGTACGGACGGATGGCGCTACGGTCAACCGCATAGTCGAAAGACTATCTGACGTCACATCGCTTTCCCGATGCTAAAAATCGTTTTTATCATACTTACGGCTTCTAATAATTGTAATTAACCAACGTGTGGCTATTTTTCAATAAAAAAAATTTCTGCTTTTTTAATCTGACGAATCGTTCCTAGCACACCATGTAAATTTCTGTGACTTGAATCTTGAAGATCGCAGGTATTTCTGTAGTCGAATGGCTCCAAATGACTTCGAGTGGATAATAATTGACTCCTTGACTTCAGGTGACTTCGCGTGGAATTTAGATCAAGTCACGTGAAGCCAAGTGAAGTCATGTGAAGTCATTCGGAGTCATTTTACTTCAGAGATAAAATGACCACCGCGTTATCACGTGCTGTATTATTTCTTCTTCATACACTCTGCGGTTGACACATTCTTGTCGCTTTTTGAAACTTTGAATAACCGGACCCGCCTGGCAAGCTCCATCTGACCAACCCTCTCACACTGCACCGACATGATTTATGAGCTCAGTAATTAGCCCGCGGTTTCGTACTCTGATTCGATTATTAATGTTAGTCCAGTACATTTTTCAACGTTTTTCAACGTTTTCACAACGTTTCCACATCGCACAAATGAAAGATGATGGTACTCCACAAGTTTTTAAGGTAGTTCAGAAGAATCGAGATTTTTTTTAGTTGTTACACTTTGATTCTGAGGGTACGACATCATCTCTTCTGCTTGACAACGTTTGATGTGGAATTCTACGATCTTCAGACCTCGGAATGCTTGACTTTTTTTTATAAGCTTCTAAAGCTCGACTGATGTGTTCGTAGAATCGGTCCTGAGGCAACTCATTGGTATAATAAATCTTTGCGTTTTTTAGGCACTGTAAAATAATCGTGATGCTACTAGCAGATTCTATTTGATTAACGTTCATCAGTTGTTAAAAAGCGGATTTAAAGTTCAGCAAAATTACAAAAATCATCGAAAGCTCGATTTTCAAATGAAACGTTGACTCAATGTTTCATGTTCTCATCGTCTTATCTGGCCTCCTCAGGTTTCCAAGAGAGCAACAAACTCTACCGAATCATTTTTACTTCACCGACTTTGAACGACACAACGCTGAAATCGCAGCGTTCCATTTGGACGGGTAAGAGAGCTGCTTAAGTATACATCAAATTCGTCCAAGTTCTACTAATTATTTTGAGTCTGTTAATTATTTTTTGCCTCTTCTTTTCCCAGTCTTCTAGATTTCCGACGCGCTATGCCGGTGATCGGAAGAAAATTGAACGTTACAACCGAAATCTATGAAATAGCAGACGGCGAGCTCTTGAAGACGTTCTTCGTAAGTCCAGTTGGCAATCTATGCTTCCACGGAAAATGTAGTTACTACTGTGACACAGCTCATGCGGTCTGCGGTAGTCCCGACACCCTCGAAGGTAGCTTCGCCGCATTTCTACCGGACAACCACATCGGGGCTAGGAAAGTGTGGAGACATCCATGGCGCAGGAGCTACCACAAACGGAGGAAGGCCTTGTGGGAACAAGGTGGGACCATTTTCTTTGAAATACCTGCCCCAAAAGTCAATAAGAATCAGCTGAAGTCAGTTGAGGTCGACTAAAGCCAGCTCAAAGTAGTTTAACTCAATTGCAGAAGTCATTTGCAGTCAGTTGAAGTCATTTGAACTCGGGTGAATCCAGTTGAAGGTAGCTAAACTCAATTGAAGTCAGTTGAACCCAGGTAAAGTCAGTTGAACTTAATTGAAGTCAGTTGATGGTGGTTGAACTCAATTGAAGTCGGTTGGGGTCGGTCAAAGTTAGCTGAAGTCAGTCAAAGTCAATTGACTTCATGAAGGATCTTGAAGTTTCAACGTCTGGTGTACAAGTCGAGTGGTTGACCCCTCGAAAGTACCCTACTTCAGAAGAGTGAAGAAAAGAAGAGTTGGCGCATGCGCACGTTGTAAATGATCTACTTTCCGCCCTAGGGCTTGATTTTTGTCGCGCATGCTCAGTTTTTAGGTAATTCAGACATGTGAGGACTTCGACACATCGGATACTTCCTACTTTCAGTACTTGCTACGCAATCTTCTATACTAGGTATGACGATGATTGTCTTTGTTTTACAGATTCTAATTACTGTTCCTTGGTTCGCAACATTCCGCCCTACGACATGGGTCGAAGACTGTTGGACCTCGTGGACATGTGCGTGTTCGATTTCTTGACCGGAAACATGGACAGGCACCACTACGAGACCTTCAAGATATTCGGTAACGACACATTTACGCTTCATCTGGACCACGGTCGCGGTTTTGGAAAGCCATATCACGATGAAACTTCTATACTAGCTCCGCTATTGCAGTGCTGCGTAATACGACAATCCACGCTATCTACTCTACTAAAGTGAGTCACTATTCTCTGTTTAGTTTGTCTCGCTTCTCATACTAGTTTTATCCCATAGTCTAATTTTACTCGTTGACGAATACGATTCTATCTATAAACACTTAAAGACTATGCTATAACCATCGCGTTTCCAGTTCGGATGACATGTTTGTATTTTTCAATTCTCTCATACGGATGTAAGGATCATTAATTATATCAAGAAATAGAACTCGGCGAGGGGGTAAAAACTCAAGTTTAAATCGTACAACATTCTTAAGCGCGATTCTAGTGAGCTAAACCCGCTAGCTGTTCATATCGCTCCACTACTTTCCCGATATCTCACTTTCACTGCCTCCTAGACGAAAAATCATTTGAACTAATTTTGAAGATCATAAAATTCTCTACAAATGACGAAATAACAGTTTTTCTCGTAGAGTAGACCGCCTGGGAGATACAGGGCTTCAAAGTCATACGCTCATATAGACAGCCAATTATATGAACGATACCGAAGTATCTGAAGATTTTTAATTCATAGAATTATCCAGGGAATTAAAATAGGTAAAAAAAAGTGTGCGAATCAAGTAATTTCGCGTGTTCTACGTATATGAAATTTTGTTGCCAATGAAAATTGTGTAATACCAAAAGTGGTTAGAATACACCTGCATCAACCTCGCGGAGAGAATAGCATATTATATGGGATAGCCGTAGATTGCTTCGCCCGTCGAAGCACCGGGACATGCCAAGCCGACAGTCAGGCAGGTAGGTTGATAGTGGTTACTGCTGCAGCGTTGCACGCGAAGCTGTCATACGCCTGAAATTGAACCCAGCATGTATTTGGCGAGAGGCAAGCTGAACCCACGACGGTAAACCAGGTCCAAACCAGGGTCTGGGGGGTATTAGCTATGCGACATGGACTCGTCTCGTGTCTGAGGGTCCCAGGGTCTCTATTACCGGATGGGATGAAGTGGCAATCATTTTCCTCTCTCTGTCCACCTGTCTATACCTTCATTTTTATCTCCATTTCATTCGTCCTTTCATCTTTGACGTTTCGATAATTATTTCACTGAAGTTTGCAGTGATTAGCGTGACCCCCGCACTAACTAGACTTTGAGGTTTCATTGAATCTTTTTAGTGGGAATTAGCAGCTTTTCAAAGTACTTTTGCGCTAATTACAGTGCAAAAATGCGAAGATCGATCACAATTATAAAGATTACAAAAGAATTGGAAAAAAAAGTAATAAATTTCAGAGTTACAGAGATTCTACAAAAATGACCAACCTATATCATAAAGATTATAAACATTACCCCCAAATTTCACAGTAAGGAAAAAATTACAACTGGATGAGATCACAAAAATTTGAAAAAAAAAGTATATCAAGATGACAGGAAGATCACATGAGATTTCCAAGTAACTCGTGTTCGCCTAATTACGACAGTGATCAACCTCACAGCTCAACTGGTTCCCAGTTTAGAAATTATACTACACGGATCAAGAGACTAACTCACACTTGTTGAAATTGCAAAACTTTTGATTGTGATCGGTAACAAATGGCTCTATAGTAGCATGAAATGGTTTGAAACGGCATACACTCAAATCAAATCAGCTGTAAATAGTTCGAAAACACAATAAATTGATGTGAGAACGATTCTGACAGAATGAAATCACATGACATCATCGAAATATCGCAATACCACTGGACACCTCAAATGGTCCCAGGTACTTGACTTGTCAGTGGTACCTTCATAGTTTGACTTTAATCACTGCAGCACAGGCATGTCATTGGATATTTAGCCTGATTGAGCTTTTTTCAGAAGTAGTTTCTCATTTCTGTGCCTTTTTTCCTCCATATGAGGTGAAATACGTCAACAGTTTAGTCAGAAAAAAAAAATCAGAGATACCCCCAGGTCAAATTCGAACCCACGACGTACCGAGGACTTAAGCTGGCTTCTTGTCCTCCAGCCAATTTCTATGTGTAAAACGTCGTGAATCGTTTATAAGAAAATGACCATCAATTCTTATAATTAATTTTCTTCGAATTATGAATAAAGGGGGTTGTCGTTGATTTTATCGTGTAATCAGCAAGCTTTTTCATTCCGTGCCTAAAGTAGCAGAATAATTTTGTTCCGACTAATCTCTTACTGTATTCAATTAGTTCCTGGAGACTGAGTACATATGTCCATACAGTTATACCTGCACAGGTCCTTATACGTATAGTAATAATAATAATTTTGTCTCCCTGTGGAATTTTTCTGCGGTATCCAGAGTAAGAAAACGACGTGATATTAAAACGTCCGTGGTAATAACCTGCCCAGAATTTCTTCTCGTACCTACCTGAGCGTCTAATAATATTTTATCAGGTCTGAATAACTTTCTTTAATTAACGAAAAAGGAAACCCAATTTTTCTTTTCTGTCACCCGCGGAAGTTTCTACGTTTCTAATATTCCCCAGTCTATTTCACATCTCCTAAATCGCGTAAAGACAAGATATTTCCTATCCTGACTTCATGCACCCCTTTCATCCCCCATCGAAAAGCCAGGGTATATAGAGCCGGGTCTTCCGCAAGAATTAATCACCCGAATACGCAGGAGATAAACGGACGTTATAGGATAGATAGAGTTCGAATCAGGATCGTAGTTGACCCTATCAGGATCCACCCCTTTGCCGGGAAAGCACTGATAGCATCATTTGATCCGGAATTTTATCACCCAGACCAGAATTTAGGTGAAATTTTTACGCCCTGTGATCCCTTTTCATACGATTCATTCAAAGGTGTACCAACATACTCTTTGATATTTTGATTTAAAAAAAATCGGATTCTAAAATGCCTTTATTTTCAGGAATAAACTTTCGTTTATTGTCTGACCAGACAATTTTTAGACTCTGAAAACATTCAACAAGCTATCAGTTACCTATTTATAATTTTTTTTCCGTTGCTTTTCTACAACTGTAAAATATTGTCTTCCTGCTGTTATACGTTACTTTTTCTCATTTCTCGAATGAAAAGAAATCTATTAAAAACTTGTCCGCTCGTATATGATGAAGACAACTTTTTCTTACCGCTCTTACCTCGGAAAATCTGGACTCGAACCACCCGTAGTGATTCTAAAACGATTATAAAGTTTGAAGGAAAATACAGTTCGATACTATCTTTTAGAGAATTTGAAGGTATCCGTACAACATTAATTGGAGAAGTTCCTTTACTAGGAGATAATCCTTTAGCTTCAAAAAATGAAGCTTGCTAAATTCTCTACCACAATAGTTTTCCTGTAATACAGAACTAAAAGTATCGATGTTCGTATTTCCCTTCCCAGGCTGCAGTGGAAATCATTTTTTCGGTGTAGAATCTTGTGAGAATTATGAACATATTCACTCGTGTATTAGAGAAAAACTGTTGAATATACGAGAAAAATGTATTGAACGTTTGTTGTAGAGAATTTAGTAAGCTTCATTTCTTATAATAACCCCCGTGACGATAGGATCAACAGTTGTCGAGATATGATGAAAAAACTGAATTCAAGCACCTTTGATTCAGGACTACTGGTCGAGCCGGCTAGTCAGAGGTCAAGAACTTTAGTCTTTCCAATACTCGGCCAAAATACTAATGAAAATCTGCTGCTTTTTTTATCAACTATTCGATCTTCGAACTCGTATACTGAGTTTGAATGAACTAGTGAGCGAGTGAGTGCACGGTGCGAATGCGGTAGCTAATGTAAGATATTTAGCGAGTGAAATTCCGTGGAAGCTAGGCACTCGAGTCTAGTCTAAGGAGGACCTTGGGGTGTCAGAGTCGTCTAGATCGTTTGCTAGAGTGGATCTTGCGGCTGTAGAAGACCTGAGACCACACTTACACCAGGCGAATAGACAAGAGCTATCTACTTAAATATATTTTATTCCATTTCTTTCTCACCGTCAAAGTAACCACGGGAATGGATTTTCGAAAGGGTTTTCAAATCGAAATGAATAATGCACGGTGGACGGGATAGTAGGTATTCGGTGTAAAATAGGAACGTAGGTACGGAAGACTTCAGACCCATTCGAGTTCTCTTTCCACCCCGTCAACTATCATCCCTTCTTCCACCGGTAAAATAGAAGACGCGTTCATTTCGACTCTGATCGCCCCCTCTCTCTCTCTCTCTCTCTCTCTCTCTTCGTCCCAAAGGACCAAACAAATTCCATTCTACATATCCAACTGGGAAGTTAACGATCCAGCCAACTCTCCCTCTCTCGCTCCCTGATTATCGCTACCCTTCTGCGTCTTACCAGACATGAAATGTATAAAATTCAATTAAAGATAATGGCTCGGACGAGATAAGGTTCGACATACGTTATGTAACTTCTCAAGATCAGGTATTTTCCCAGGAAAAAAAGAAAGACAAAATTGAGACCAATTTGACAGAGTCAATTAATTTCTTATGGCCTAATTATGCACAACGACGACTGTTTCGATTAGATATGTTAGGTGAAGATGTCAAGTTGTTTGAAGATATTGAATTTTTCAATATCAGGGGTTATCCGAAAGACGGTGGTATATACTATAAGGTGGTCGCTTTAATATGATATTCAGATCGCATGACCCGGAGCATATCGCATGCCCTGGGGATATTTCATTTAGTTTTTCGTTGTCTGGGTGAATATTTTCAATTTTTCTTTTTCTTCTTACCCTCTTCTCTTTATTCGTCGTTTTTCTTTTTCTTTTTTTTTGTTTCTGTTCATCTTCTTTCATTCTCGTCGCGTCATTCAAAAGAGGATAATGCCGAATTAAGTCCACATTATGATATCAAGATGCGGCAGGAGAGACGAGCATTAAACCCCTAAGAGTCTCATCAGCGTTAGAATAGATTAGAGTTCGAATTTTTGTCTAATTTTAATTACGAATTGAACGAAAATTACTCGTTATCACATCGCTTGAATTCGAAGCTCTGTAACCAATCGGAGAGCTTCCGTGTCCTGATGACCCGAATTTCACAAATTTTTTACTAAAATTGTTATTGACAAAAAAAGAAAAGAAATGATCTTTTTCTTCTTCTTTTTGTCAGTAACTTTTGAGATACGATATTCAGTAGATAACTAGTCTCGGTGTAATTAGAAATTCTGCAGTTGTTTGCCGCGGAGTAATTGCAAAATTGTTGAAACTAAGTTTACCGCGTTTAAACATTTTCCACAAGTTTTCCTTCATTTCGGTATGTATACATACGCGCGTATTATCTACCCCCCCACCTATGTATAACATACATACTCGAACAAGCATTTATACGCTCCAAAGTTTGGAAGACCCCTCCAAGATTATTATGCTCTTTGAGTATGAGATGTCAAATACCAAACTTTACACGTATATCCCACGTGTACATTAGAGGTAAGGAACGACGCGAAAGCTCAGCACTTTCATACCTTGGTTAGCTACACGTGGATATTACGTAAAACTACTCTACCAGCTGCATAGGTACTAATTCACCAATAATTTATCCAAATTTCTGTCTTCGAATTTCGATTTCTTGTAATAATATGATTATACTTCAAATCACTACGCTCGGGCAGTCATCCGAATCGGCAGATTATATTCCAATACACTAAAATGGAAATGGTTTCCCGCAATTATACGAACGAATGATCAAAGGCAGAGTGCATTTTCATTAAAATCGTCTTGAATTATCGGAGTCCTCAACGTCGGCCTCTTTATGTTGTATAAAATTGGATATTTATATATATATGTATATATTCATGTTCATTTAGTACATAAAAAAAATACCAACCCCAACCTCTCGACATTTCCGAGAGGGACTCTCGGCTGATTGAAGAAATTATACGAAAATTTTACGGTCTAATTACCAAAATGAAATCGATAATACACGTCTTGAAATATTTAAGGTCGTTTACCTATACCGCATGTGAAACAAAAGGAATAATATCAACGTTCAGTCTATGAATAATTGATTAATTGTCACGAAACTAATTATAGGAATTTTTCACAAGAATACCTAAAGACAATGACTAGAAATTCTCTTTCTTTTTATTGCAGGTACCATAATGGTCAGATTAGTTTGGGTGCAGCGCTACGGATCAGTTTGAAATCCGATCCCATATCACCAGTTTTGTGGGAGCCTCATTACGCAGCGGTGGACAGAAGGGTGGGAATTATTCTGCAAGGTGTGAGGGATTGCATTGATAAAAGCACGCAATTGTCAGATCCAGTTATTCATAACGATATAAAGTGATCGGTTAATTTCTTATTTATTATTATTAATATTATTGTCATTATAGTTTGAGGGTAAAGTTGAAGAAGAAAAAATTCAGATGATGAGGATGTGGAGGAGATGGCCTGATCTCCACAATAAAAATCAATAATTCAAGGTTTTCCAAAGAGAATTTTATTGTAATTATTATATATATATATATATATATATATATATTATATAAATTTAGCATATATATTTGTATAACGATAAAACAGAGGCGTGACATAGTAGATTGCAGTTTTTCAAAGGTGTGACTGATAAAATTGAAACCAAACAAACCAGTAACAATATTCATGTATATAATTCATGTATCGATGTATTGTATAGACCAAATGATCGTCATTTACTGCGGGTACAACGTTTTCAACAATAGATTAAATAATTTCAAGTGTGATTATCACATAATTTATCTCATATACTTTTAGATGAAAAATATATGCAATAGATTTTCAACTGTTGTCTCTAGTTTTACAAAATGTGACAGAAAAAAAGTTAATCAGGGTTTCAATATAATTTATACGCGCGGGGGGGTGAAGGTGTCGATAAAGGGGAGACGTGCAATTTTCAGTTCTTAAATATAAATAATTCTTTTGTACATAATTACATGTTTTTTTTTAGCTATATTATGATATATGTACCTCCTGTATAAAAACGATGTAGGTATCGCGTGTGGTTGAACATCGTATATATATATATTATTATACATTGATGTAATGCAAGGAAAATAATTTTTCAATTTATCTATAAGTATAGTTACGTAGGTGATGAATTTATTAATATAATATATGAATACAACTGCAACTATTTATGATTGTACGGTATATAAATGATAAAAAATGTAAATATACTTGTTGCGCCAATATGATAGCTTGAGTGACCAAAAATGAAAATTAATTTAAAAATTTTAAAAAAATTTAAAAAAAAAACAAAAAAACTTGTAACTAATTCACTAATGTTATTTAATGTCTGTGACTAAAGCTGTAAGTAAATATCGTGTATGAATATAGGGTCATAGTATAATTAAGTTTTCATAAAGAGAATATTTTTTTTTCTAATATGGGTAAAAAATAAAAAAAAAATAAAAAAAAAAAGAAATGCGACAAAAAAACTTGCAAAAAAAAGTAGCCATCAAAAATCTTGTTATTTTTGGACCGTGCATAAGGCTGTACATAATCATATAATGTTATCATATATATACGAATAAAACGATTTGAAGAGAAAAAAAAAGAAAAGATTCTCACATTTTTATCTCCTCATAATTTACGCCTCTCCACATTTCGCTTTCCCTCATGAAGAAATTGCGGTCCCGTGTGTACCTACGTTCTCCATATTCATGTTATTCAAATCGAACGAATCCTTCATAAACTTGTTTTTGTCTCTCAATTATCGATTCATTCGAAGTCGGTGAGGTATATATACATCAAAGTATTTTCTCGGAATTAAGTTCACCCTCATTTTTGGGGACGTCGCGTGACAGTCTGTTGGAAAATTGACCGAGGAAAGAGTGAGGAAAAAGAAAAAAAATTGGGTAAAGAAAAACCGTTAAGTATGATACCAAGAATTTCGGTATAACTCTGAGAAGTTCAAGAAGATCGGATTTATCCTGGCATGAAGAAGAAATTGTGCGAGTAAGGGACAGGGGTGAAATAAGGCTCTTCGAAATTAAGTCGCAACTTCTAAGTTCAACGAGGGTTACCCACAATTCCTTGGTTCCTCCGATAAGCACAAAATTTACGTAACCCCGGAGATAGAGGACCGCATTTCGTGACCCTCGTAGCCCTCACACAGGTACTTATGATACCCCTCGTTCGGTTCTGTAGTTTCAACTTTGAATCGAGGAGGTTGAATCGTGAAAATACCCTTCGTCCACCGTTCGGTATGTTATATCTATATCCTACGATAAACTGGGTCGTGTACACTCATTCGTGGACATATCGATACCGCGGAAATTATCGACCAGCTCCTCCTCACCCAGACGCACTCCTGCTACCAAATTCGTCTTACGAGCCGATAACCAGGATAACACAAATACGTTATCTTGCCTTCATGCACGAGAGATTGTCTCAGAGATTCCTGACAACCTCCCTTACATGCCTCCCTTGCCTTACATGCTCTCCTGATCCAAAAACTGATTTTTACGAAGCACCTGCCAGAATGTCTTATCAAGGCGAGACATGCATGCATTATACCGTCGATGCATTATACTCCTCGCCTGCGATGGTTTCCTGATCTGAAAATTCAGAAGTTTACGGAGCACCTTTCAGAACTTCTCATCAGAGCGAGGCACCTACACGGGGGGGTCTATGATACACAGCTGGTGTGTGTCCTAAGATGAGAAATACCTTCTCGCCTGAGATATTCTCCTGATCCAAAAATTCTGATCCTTACGGAGCCCCTTTCAGATCTTCTAATTGCATGTGGACTAAACTGGACTGAACGGCAGTGCTTTTCAAATTCTCAGTGGCAAAATAACTTAATGGTTATTGCAACCTTCACATTTTCTCTGAAGTTACCGGGATAATTCAAAGTGTCCAGTCGACTATCCGAATGAGATCGTTTCAATTTGAGACGTTGTTTCATTCCTGGCACGATCCGCAATGGCCAGTGGATTCAGATTTTCAACTTTTTACAGAATATATGTTGACAGGTATTACCAACAAATTAGTCTGACACCTTCTAAGCTTCCAAAATTGACAAAAGGAGAAAGAGAAGCAACAGTTGATCATTCACGTACATATATTATAATATTTTACTGTTGAATTGTGAAACATATTATACAGAAATAATTCCTAGTCTAGATGCTATACAATAACGTGTCAATCGTAAAGAGATTTCCCATAAAAGCATCATTCCAATAAAATACATTTCTAACCAATTTTAGAAAAATTAAAAATAATTTATTGTAATCATTGATAGGAGTTTTTATTTTAGGAGCAGCAATCAAAGTTCATAGTCATACAGATTCATGTACAACTGCGAGGTGAAATCTTTTGGAACAGACGACTCATAAGTGATCGAAGAAGTCGACCGACAGGCTTGTGGTTCGTAAGTGAACGAAATCGTCGATAAAGATTCAATAAGGGGTAATAAAACAATACCTTTGAAGTGAACGCGACGGAAATCGAACCAGACCGAGGTGGATAATCGCCTAACACGGAGCCACGTGTTGCGCGTCAGAGAAAACGCGAGAAAAGGAGGATGCTATGAGAACATCGTTATCGGTGAATTTCCGGCTGGCTATACACGCCACACACATGCACTAAATTCTGGCTCCTCGTGAGGCATGCCGGGAGCACAACGTGCAGGATCTATACCTATATGCTAATCATAGTCGGTAATAGCACCCGCAACTGTAACGCATAAACAAGTTAATACCATGACTTTGAGTAGTCGAGGTAATTACAGGAGTTGGTTTGGCCACGTCAAATGTCAGAAACAGATCTCCATTTCCTGACGTATCTTCGATCGATCTTACCGCAACCAGCGACCACAACCATGTCCAGTATGAGGTGTGAAGGTGTCGTATCTAGGAGCTTGGACGACACAAGGAAATGACCACAGCCTCTTTTCCGTAGCCGAAAGCCTTTTTCGTAGATATTTATGATCAATTTGAAAAATTGGGAACAATAGGGAAGTTTCCTCAGATTGAACCTTAACAAATATATATCCTTAATAAATGGGTGCGTGAGGAATAAATTCAATTTTTAACCCTCCGTAGTCACACTGGGTCAATTTGACCCATACGTCAGCATTAGGCTTAAGTATCTTGAATATTTCCCAGTGTATACGGGACTTCTGGCTGGAAGCATTTTCAATGCTAAAATAGTCCATTCTCCAAAATCGATCCTCTTCATATATCAGAATAAATACCTTTTTTGGAACGCGTGCAATCGTACTCATTTTTTTATGAAAGTAGCATTTTTCAGGAGTATAAAGTCCAAATTTGGCTTAAAAATATTAAAAATTGACAAAGTTATGATTTTTTGAGCGAAAAAGCGTCTTTTTTGCATTTTTACCTCTGAATGATTTTTTTTCAGTAAGTTGCAAATTTTTTTTTCACAGATCAAAATTTCGTCCATAATTTAGAAAGTTTGCAGCATGTTCTGTAATTTTTTTAAATAATTTGGAGTGATAGTTTGCTCACAATCGCTTTTTGAAAACTGACTGGGTCAAATTGACCGTGTTATTTTATTTGGTAGTGTGACTACGGAGGGTTGAAAACCATAAGAATTATAGAATCAACTTCAGGTGACTGTAAACAGCATTGAAAATTATCAATTTTCAAACACCACGTGACGTCACACAGTACCTCAGCCGCCATGTTTTTCCGTTGACCATCGTTGTCCGCAGCGCCGCACGGTAAAACTGTACGTGTGACGTCACACGCGACCGGGAAATTCAAACGTTGTATTAATAAAAACTTGATTCACGTGAAACCAGACTACGAACAATTAAGTGCGATATGTTCTTCATCAATCCTAGTCATCAAATTATCGGATAATAGCACAAAGAAAATTCATGAAACTTTCCTATTTTCGCAATCTTTTTGATAGACAATTCTGTGACGATCGTGGATCACGTCCTGTGTAAAGCACGTAGCTCAATATCCACGAGGATTGTCATTGAAGAAATTTTATGATCATTCAGATGTACCCCGCATGTATAGAGAATCGTTTCGAACTGAGGTAGTAAATTTGAGAGGATGGTGACCACGTTGGGACGTGATACCGTCCCGGCGGTAGGATTCGAGGCAAATATCGAGAAGCTGGTTCAGGTTTTACCTCGATTTGTTGCTGATCTCAATTCCGTCTCGCTCCACCTCTGTCAAAGACGTTTTCCATACGCTTCAATTCGTGATCGTTCTATGAATTTTTTCTCAAGAATATTAATCGAACAATTTGCTTTCACGTGGAGAAATTCAATCATTCGATCACCTGTGAAACAAAACAGTTATAAATCAATTTCAGATCGTTCCGAGCTTCAATCGACAATAGTACCTATAAAATTAGACTAGATTTGATCGTTGGCTGATGTTCGAGATGCGTCTTGAAACCCGGACGATGGAGAGCCTGAGAATAGTTGGCTTCACGAGGGCCGAACACTTCCACAAATTACAGTGGATGAAATGGACCAACTTAGTTGTTAATTGATTGCTAATATTAACAGTAACTCTGGCTTTCTGTACTTAGCCAATGAAGTGCTAGTTAATTGAACATCGGCTTTTCGTCACAGGTATCATAATTAATTGATCATTTCGATGGTCGATATCAATTACGATAATTTGACAGGAAAATGAGTTCCTAATTTTTCAAAGCTGATCAGAAACGACAGCAGACGTTCTTGACTCTTAAATCAAATTAGAGAATTCAATTTCAGATCCCAAATATTTGAAGAAAGAGAATACAAAATTTGTAACCATTAAGGCTCTGTTTTTATTACACAATACGGGCAGATTTTAAATACAGAAAATGTTAGAGAGCTTTCCAAGAACTAATAAAACAAACGTCGTTGGGTTGGGGTCATAATCTGTCGGGGTGTAATCTTGAAATCTGAAAATCCCCCGGCTACGAGTAGGTCTATAAATCAATCTGTGAACGCGTTGGGTGAATTAATATAGTCGACTTCATAAAATGAGTAATAAACTAGGTAAAAATATTATTCGCCCCCGAGGCATAGATCATCCACATGTATATAAGAATTTGTCTGTAATAATCTATGTATGTATGTGAGTAAGGAAAGGGGGAGACGACCTCGCGGACGGGGTTCTTGATGGGGGTGGATTTGCGGGTCTAAAAAGAAACTTTTCTCGCCCTCCATTGTTGACTGTAGAATCCCGAATAGAATGATTGTTATTTTTACGAGGGTAAGTTTTCCACCACTAAGCAGAAATCTATACCAAAGTCAAGTCAAAAGTTGCCGTTGGTCGTTCGTTCGCTTTTCCTCCGTTCCCTCACGATCTCGTACATACCGTATACTCAATACGTTTGGGGTCATGTATCCCCTCTGAATTCTTCGTTGTTGTCCTGCACCCCAGTCCAACATCAGCCTCAGCCCCTCGACGAACGTCCGAGTTAAAAAGTATCGGCGAAGATCGCGAAAGCTAGAGCCATTAAAACTTTTATTTGCAGACAGTTCTATGATTTTATTACAATTTTACCCTCGTCGTGTGACTGCGGGCTTCGTCGCTATCTGGGGGATGGTATAGTCACGCTTTTGACAAAATTACAGATTTATACTAATTGAAACTAGTCAAATTGGTTAGAAGTGGATTTAATAATCACACGAGATCAATTTCACCCGGATTTATTTTTCGATCAAATAAAACAAGCATTAAATAGGCAAAATCCGGAGAAATCTATAAACGAATACATTTCATTCTTTCATCCTTTCGAGCCATAGGTCATCTAGTTTAAACTTAAAAATATATACATTTCTTGAAACACAGTGTACGAAACAATTTTTTTTATGAAAGTACTATAACTCAAGAGCATCGTTCTAAATTTTTGCGGAAAAATATTGATAATTGAAAAAGATATGAATTTTTTAGTAGAAAATCGCTTTTTTCACGATTTATTTTTAGTACTGAAAACGAAAATTTTACAGTTTCATCGATGAGAATATATTTCTTGTATTTACGTAGGGTGAGAAACAGGTTTCACAAATGACGCTAGATGGCGGGCTTGTCGTACCGAAGAGTGACGTCATATTATGGCGCGAAAGGGAGACCATTTCGAACGTTACAGAACTTTCAACCGACAATATATTGTATCCAAACGATGGAATGATGTTTATTATATTATTTTTTTTACAGCTATGCGATTCACCCAAATTAGGGTTTGCAACAATAAAGATAAAATTTTGGCATACCAAGTGGAAAAACCTAGAGG
The DNA here is from genome assembly GCA_018257835.1 of Euura lappo. NCBI lineage: Eukaryota > Metazoa > Arthropoda > Insecta > Hymenoptera > Tenthredinidae > Euura > Euura lappo. The sequence continues at coordinate 59,661 of JAEUYN010001014.1, read as the reverse complement.
TTTTTTATCTCTGTTTTCCTCTAATCCGTTGTTATTCCTCCTTCCATTTTCGATGGTGGGAAAAAGTGTTTGAAAAATGGGGCGCCTCAGGAAGATTTGGAGGGTCACGTACTGCAACTGGAAGTACAAACAAGGGATGGACCGAGTTCGTCCAACTGTTAGAGTTTGCTACTCGAGTGTTTGCCGTTTGAATCAACCAAACGTTAACTGAAATGTGTTTTTGATAAAAATACATCTCAGATACTCACTGGTCGTGATAGAAAGGAAAAAACTACGGCTCTCCACTCCAGGCACGACCGTTAAAATTAGGCCACTTGAATCGTGTTGGTTGAAGAAATAGGCTCTTGTACGTGACCCGCAAGCATTTTCATATTATTATTCATTTTTTCACCGCACTAGGCGATGTTCATGGTGAATTCCTGACGATTAAACTAAAAATTGGTTAATTCAAGCCACTCGGAGTTTCCATACATGTGCGGAGAATATTGTTTACACAAGATTGAAATCTGAGCGGTTAAGGGTGGTGGCTGTTGAAATGAAATTCCGAAGAGTTTTAAACGAGGGGAGTATAACGCTTGATATTGCAATTACGTATGAATTGTGCGGTGAGGTTTATGGACTACGATAAGCCGTGTATCTACCTAATTTCTCCGCGAGTAATAATACTTGTTTGAATACCATTATACCGAAAACCCTTGAAATATTAATGAAAGTTGAAATGTTGTTTCGGACAAAAGCATCCCTGATTAAATAAAAACTGACAACTCTCCCACGGGAATAGAATTACTCCATTATTAATATCGAACCATATATAATTTTCAATCCCAAAGAGTTAGATCATTATTTATATCGATTAAAAATCTACCGATACCTAAATATCAAACAGGATCTAAAAAGGTGGATAAAAAAAAGCTTGATCCTTTTTCATCCTTTGATTTTGGCAAATTGAAATTAATGACCGAGCAGCGTTGATTGGACGTAGCATGCGAATCGATGGATTCGAAATTGGTCGTCATATAAATTTAGAGAACTGGGCCAATCGGTGGTTTTCATAACGAACATGCGAGTAAATATTTACTGTACACCTCGCACATAGCTACCTCTAGTTTCCATACATATTTATGTACAATATACCTACGTGCGTTAACCGCGAAGCAAAGGGCGTATAATAATTCAGCGAGATATTTATTAGGTCTCGTTTCACTTCGGGAACTGCTTTACCTCAACTGTGGTTAGGCGGGCAGTAAACAGATTCCGGAATTCATTACAGCGTCAATAAGAAACGTATACATATACCTCCATACAGTGAATATTGTAGAAAACGAAAATAAATTTAACCCAGCAGTCGCGAGCCTGCGGGGTCCATCTTTTATCACGAAGAAGAGACTCCACACGAGGGGACCTTATTCGTTAAAAAGATAACGAAATCAGGATATTTGGCCACAAAAAATTCTTCCGTTATACCAAACTAAAATAGGAAAAATGTGGACGTAAATTCAGATGCTCTGAGTGAGAGGAAAGACCAGAAAATTTTTTACCCGGAAACACTGACAACATTTTGTTGGAAGTATACTTCGCTTGATCCTCGCCGAAGGCATTTTTAACGTATTATTATAACCTTCTCTCAAAATCAATAATGTTCCTTGTGTGACGGATTATAATATTGCACCTCTTTCAGAGATTAGTTTAGACATCAGTTAGATACCTACGTATACGTGTAACAAAAACTTTTGCACATTTCTGTTTTTTTTTTTTTTTTTTTTTTATTTCGCCAATATGCAATATCATTTTTCAGAGCAGCAGTCCAGCCCCCCTCGCCTTTGCTTACCATATATGTATACACACTGCCGTAAGCCACGCAAATTTATAAGCTCTATACAGACACGTACTCGTATCTACTGTATATTGCACTTCAGCTGATACCTGCGAGCTGGTACCCACTCCGAGGTTATTCGCAAATTCGTGTTCCATGTGCCCCGAAAAAAAAACAGAGACCTGTGATGGTATGCTCGAAAATTGAATGGGCAAGAAATTCGACTCACATCATTTGAATTTTATTTGTATCAAACGAATCCACCCGCACCCTCGCCATTTACCCCATTTATTTCATTCAGACTGTGATTGCCACTACGAAATCGAGTTTTTCACGAATATCGTTTTTTAGTAATAGAAACACTAATTTAGGTCACGAATCGACGAGTTTAAAAACCATTAAACGTCAATATATCGCTGGCATATGATTTGTTGATTCAAAGTTCTGTAACGTTCGAAATCGTCGCCCTTTCGCGCCATGCTATGACGTCAGGATTCGGTACGACAAGGACGCCATCTGGCGTTATCTATGGGAACTCGCTCAATTTACACTTCGTATCTCCTTATATGTTCAGGTGATTCGATGCAACAACTTTAAACAAATTTTATTGTTGGTTAAAACTGAAGAGGTCAAATATTGTTTCAATGCTGCAGACCAATTTGGATAATCGTACGAGTAGTGTATGAAATGGAATTTTCTGGATTAAAAAAAAAAGAATTTATTGGCAAACCGAATTCGACGAAATATTGATCAATACACCGTCTTGTATTACCGTTATGTGGATGATATCTTAACCGCTGTTCCCAGACTCGATTATTCACACCTTACACGTTTTCAATAGCTATCATCCCAGGCTACAGTTTACCTGGGAAACTGAACACAACGGTAGCATCAACCTTCTTGATGTCAAGATCTTTAACGACAACTCTTCGTTTAAGACAGATTGGTACCATAAAGACACCTGGTCACAACGTTACCTGAACTATCGGTGTCACCATTCTAAATCTTACAAAATTGGCACTATTCTCAATTCAGTCGACCGAGGTATTAGGTTGTCCAGTCCTGAATTCCATGACAAGAATTTGAATCTCATATCCGATGTCTTACGTCTGAACGATTATCCTCCGCCTTTGCTAAAAAAACACATCTCAACCAAATACAGAGAAATAGTCAGCCGGACTGATTCTAATAACAACAATGACTCTTTGAACGATTCCAATGATGCCCTAAATGACCCACGTAGAAAAAAAATTATTGCAATTCCTAACGTGGCCGGTCTTTTTGAATCCTTAAACCTGATCTTCCACAAATATAATATCAAATTTGTTGGACAAAACAGTCGAGATCTGAGCTTGGTTTTTGATTCTGGCAAAGATGTGTTACCGGTGGATAAACGTTCAAACATTGTTTACAAAATACCATGTAAAGATTGTAACTCGGTTTATATTGGACAAACTAGGAGACAACTACACACTAGAATCAAGGAACATAAAAAGAATATTTTAAAAATATTGAACATTACACAGCTCTAACTAAACATCATGTTGATTTTAACCATCGTTTCGATTATGATAATTCTTGTGTTATTGCCCAAAAATCGTCTGACTATAAACGCTTGCTTCTAGAAATGTGTAGTATAGTCGGCCATTCGAATTCTTGTAACTTGCGCCAGGACGTCGAACATCTTAGTGACATATATGAGGCCCATGCCCCTGACCAACGATTTTCCCTCACCATTTGTTTCATAATTTTTTCTATAGTTGCCCTCACTTTCAAAAACACTTGGAAATTTTTTCAGATTTTTCTAAATAGCCGTTAATTTTTTACGTATTTTCAAAACTCCAAACAGATAGACATTTTTGAAAATTATGAAAAAATTCTCAAAAATACTTGGTTCCAACACCATCATTTTGGGACATATTAAAAAGTGGAACCAATTTTTCTTATATATTTTTTTGCATATGTAAAAAAAACTTATTTGATAATTATGATCCTATCGGCTCCGAAAAGTTGTAGGGTTCGAATTACTCGTATTTTTAGTAAAAACGGGTTATAAAAATAAACGAGGCGAAGGTTTCTGTGTATAAAACATTTTATCAAATCAATTATTATTAATAATCTTAATGTGATTATTAAATAAAATGTCTTACAACAGAAACCTTTGCCTCGTTTATTTTTATAACCCGTTTTTACTAAAAATACGAGTAATTCGTACTCTAAAACTTTTCGGAGCCGATAGGACCATAATTATCGAATAGGTTTTTTTTAAATATGCAAAAAAAAAATATAAAAAAAATTGGTTCCACTTTTCAATATGTCCCAAAATGATGGTGTTGGAACCAAGTATTTTTGAGAATTTTATCAGAATTTTGAAAAATGTCTATGTGTTTGGAGTTTTGAAAATACGTAAAAAATTAACGGTTATTTAGAAAAATCTGAAAAAATTTCAGAGTGTTTTTGAGAGTAAGGACAACCATAGAAAAAATTATGAAAGAAATTAAAAATGGTGAGGGAAAATCATTGGTCGAGTTGGCATGGAATGCCTCGTATATACTTCTGCTATGATCTCTAGGACTAATTAGTTATGTACCGGTTGATTGCCGTTGTGGCTTCCCCCTCAACATGGGATTTTTCCATGATCTGTTTTTTCTAATTTAAGGTAAATATAATAATTTTGATTAGCTTCACAACTTATCACCACGTAGAGGTTATGCGACCTCGTGCTATACGCACAAAAACCTTTTTGTTCTTAATTGAATTTATATCTTTTTTTGTATGCTATACCAGGTCATTTCGTCGATGAGCCCCATGGTAACGCCTGATTACATGCAACCGAGAAGACATTGATTGTTGATGACCAATCACGCATTCTGCTTTTTATCCAGTAACAATTGATGGCTTCTTGGTTGCATATACTCAGGCGTTACTATGGGTCTCATCGACGAAATGACCTGGATATTGTTGAATTTTATTCAACAGATTATACACACACATTGATCAATACATGCCAGAGTAAGACCGTCCTCCAGGGCTTTTCAATTTATATCATTTCATCTCAGTATCCAGTGAAGTATACAATTTTTGCATCATTTTATATCCTGATGTGCGTCTTATTGAATGATCGGATAAAATTGTTTCACTGTTCAGCTTCTGTTATATTAAGCGACGAGAGTTTCGATTGATCGTAAGTAGACACATGCTTGAGGGTTCACGAGGTTTTTCCAGCACCGGTGTCTATCCATTGGAAAACGGATAGATTTCCGGTCTATTTGCATAAATAGAATGGAATACTCTACAAGTATAAGGTATATAAGCTGAAAAATCCGTTTCAGAGAAGGCGCTGTGTTCGAAGCATTATAGACGTCTATTCAATATTAGGCTTGAATGATTATTGGCTGGTTACGTTACAGTTCACAGCGCAGGTGTAATTTATTCAATAAAATCTTCTACCTTATGAAATGATATAACTATATAGAATCCGTCTGTCCGATTTGCATGCGATACCGCGCGATGCTCTTTTTCAATAAACGTCAGTTGAAAAGGTCCCGGAAATAACGTTCTCTATAAATGAGATTTATTATTAATTTCTCACGACAGTAGACCTCCAGTTCGTTCTAAACGATGCCATCGGATAAAGGCAAATGAGAATAATTCACCCACTAGAAGTGGCACTGAATGGTCTGTGAAATGCATCTGACAACGATTTAAAACGTAGGAAATTTTTCGGAATTACCTTAACATTTTTTTTATTCTCTCATCCGATTATTGGATGACTAGCATAAAATATTGATAAATAACATATTGCGCGTAATTGTTTATTGTTGGCTTTCACGTAAATCAAGTTTTTAAATACAGCGTTTGAATTTCCCGGCCGCGTGTGACGTCGCACAGCACAGTTCTACCGTCTGGCGGCGCTGCGGACAACCATGACCAACAGAATAACGTGGCGGCCGAGGTACTGCGTGACGTCACGTGGCGTTTGAAAATTAATAGCTTTCAACTGCTTCACACAATCGCCCAAAATTGATTCTATCATTTTCATAATTTCTAAAAATCGTATTCAATCATCACGCTCTCATTCATCGTGGATATTTGATATTTTTTTATCCAAAGAAACTTTCCTATTCTAGCAGATCGTGACAGACAGAAGACCTTTTCGTGGTACGACTTAAACTAATTTCGGAAGATGCTCATAAGACGTCATTCAAGTATTACGTAACCGTATTACAAGTATTACGACGACCCCCGGAGTGTCACGTAATACTTGAGTGACGCCAAATTAACGCGTCAGATGACAATGAAACGAATTTGATGACCCTGTGTTTAACATTGTCTGACTCATGATGTGTGCAAGTGGGAAGTCGAGAATAGACCAGTCTATGAGGATCATTGTGTGAATGAGCCCGAAAGAACTCCTGAGCATATGCAACCGAGATGACATTGATTCTTGTTGGACCAATCAGATTCTTTTTTTTCATCTAGTGTTAATCAATGCCATCCGAGTTGCATATAATCAGGTGTATCACATGCACGAATAGCCTGATATGACCGTTAACAAATGCCCAGTAGATTAAAACGAAACGGAAACTTTGCTGGAGAATTTTTCTATTGTTTCTAATTCATGCAGAAAATTAGCAATCACTGGGGTTTCCTATGCCAATCACTAATGCGACTATTCGTTTCAATTCGCGATCCGGAATTGGAACACGATTCATATCCGTTAAAAGAATCATTATGTATGCGGTACGAATTCCATGGTGCTGACATTGATTAAAATATTGAAACAAAAACATTTATTCAAATTATCGGTATAATTTAAACTCGTATTAAATTGCTTTAAATCCGATGATGAATTCGATGGTTCAAAAATCAAATACATCGTTGATAAATAAAGAGTAAAAAAATATTCAACGATCACATATATGCATGTACGTACACCATGAGTATTATCGATTTGAAATTCCGTGGTGTCTGAAACGGTCTCCTTTGCGCGGCATATCGTGACGTCATAATTGCTCGACCTCCCAAACCCACCATTGTTAGTCACTGTAGCCTATGTAACATTTACCCAATTATGACGTCACACAAATCAGAAGCTGTTTGCGCTAACGGGATTTGTTGAGCTTATTTTTAATATCAATCATGTTTATATCGTTAATATTGTTACAATCATTCGTATTAAATTCTTAGAAGGTACAATATTTATTCTACGATTAATATCTAATATTTGGAGAGGATTTTTTTGTTGTTTGTATTTTTTTTATTGGAAAAGGAAGGCGGCTTCTATGACCCTTTCACGCTCAATTTTAGCGTCGTATCGTGCCATTCCACGGAATGTTGGGAAATCTCACGTTGCTTGATACACGTAGGTAAAGCAGGATTCTGTTTAGGGGCCTGATTTACCCTGTGAGTTTGATCGTGGTTCACGTGTTCGTTCGCAGATTTTCGTAGTAACGTACATCCACGGAGTACAGTAAAACCTCAGTCCCTGTCCCCTCGGTCCCTGTCCAACTTCAGTCCCTGTCTGATCCCTAGCTTCAGTCCCTGTCCGCCGTTCGGGGCCGTATTGGTGCTGCTCACAGCTGTCACGCCCCGTCTAACTGTATCTGTATCGTGATTGGCCGAGCGCTCCCCTCCACAGTCAGCTGTTCCGTGGACAGGGACTGAAGCGTTCGGTCCCGAGAGCGGACAGGGACTGAGGTTTTACTGTATAACTTTATTTATATCGAGTAAAGTCACATTGTTACCGTATGTCAAACTATTGTTAACTTTTTATTTTCTGATTGACATTCTGGAACGTCTGGCACCTGAAATCCTGATATATATAGGTATATGTATGTATATTTGAGTCATATTTGACAATGACTATAACTCATTCTCTTTTTGAGACTATTTGTCACAACCAGAGACTACTTTCTTCCTTTCTACGGAAAACATGTTACATTTTCGAAGAGTATGTTTCAAAAAAAATTGTGAGGCACATTTAATTTTGTATTCAGAAAGGCTTCCGAACAATTCTGCTACCATTATATTTTTAGAGAAATACAAATTATAGAGCATTACGAGACGGACATAAAAATTTTGGTAAAGTATGCCTGATTCGTACCTTATTCTGGGCTGTGAAAAACCTTGAAATGTCTTTGCCATCAGCTTTGAGCTGCCTGGTAAACTTAATATTACCAGAACGGAAGGTTGGAACGAAACAATACGGTATTTTCGAACTCTGACTTACTAATTATTGCTAACAAACAATCTTATTATTCACTAAGGATGGAATGAAACAAGAATAGAAATTGTTGAACAAATAAGTGATGAAAATACACAAGATTTCAATTGTTTATTTCATTTATTTTATGTACAGAAATATTCAAAACGTAGGTAAAACCTATAAAATTTTACCCGCATATTTGACGGTAGTTTTATAGCCACTGCTTTGGTAATCTGAAAATTAAACTTCTTAAAAGATTTCAAAAATATATCAGCTTGCTCTCATTTCTTTCACCCAACGTAGATAATAGAATTCACACGATTCTATCGGTTGAAATAGTTCAAATGCGTCAATCGCGCCTATTACAGCCATGTATAATTCACGAATCTGAACGCGACTCCGACGCGAGCGCTGTCTGCCGGCCAGGCGGTGAGTTATTTTCGTCCGGCACCAGTTTGGCGTCAAGCGCAGTAGCGCGGCCGGCCCTCCATATTATTACTCCGTGGTACATCGCCATTCTTAAATTTGTCATAAAATCAGATAAATCCCTGGTTGCAGAAGCATCAGGACACAAGAGAAAATTTTGAGGTTATAATGGCGCCTCCAGAACCTAGTGTTTACGATTTAGCTTATCGCGGCAAAACTCAAGCGGTAAAAATATTAATAAATGAAAATCCACAGCTTAAGACAGACGTAGATGGGGTAAATATATAAAAACAAACGTCGTTCAATAACGGAGGAAATATATTTATTTCAATACATTTTCAGAATCAAAGAATGCTAATTCACTGGGCTGCTCTGGGAGGTCATGACGAATTGGTCACTTATCTACTGTCTCTGGGACTACCCACAGATCCAAAGGACGACGTGAGTGTCAATTGCATAATAATTTATAAGATTTGTCAAAATCCCCTACGCCGGTACCGACTACGTCATAGAATGACACCCCATCGTCAATGGGCCCGGCCATATTGTAACGTCACTAACCACGTGATCAGCTACCCAGAATCCGCTACCACACGCGGTAAAATTTCAAAAATTCTAATCTCGCGCTCTGAATTTTTTTTCTAGACAATTTCTGTGCGAGATATTGAAAAATTTGAGTAAAAATTAAACACATTTGAGGGAGAATCGGAGAAATTTGAATTTCGTGTGAAAAAAAATTGGTTTATAATATGAAAACGAATTCAAAACGTAATATTTGTACAGAAATTTCAGATGATATAACACTGAATATAATTGAAAAAAAAATCGTTTTTACAAGCTACAACATTGGATTATCTCGACAGATGGGAATGACGCCGTTGATACTCGCCGCATCCGGAGGTCGAGAGAGAGTGGTAAACCTCTTGATAAACCAGGGTGCGGACATAAATGCAAAAACCAGCGACGGTCACTCGGCACTTCAATACGCAGCTTCGAAAAATTGGAAATCGATTTGCGCAACTTTATTGGAAAAAGAGGCCGACGTAAACATTACCGATAAGCAGGGATCGACGCCTTTGCACAGAAGCGCATGTAAGGGAAATCTGGCGATCGTTAAACTCCTTCTGGAGCACGGAAAGCGTTTGAAGATCGGTAAGTCCTTTATTTTACTCAGAGAAATTAAATCCATTGTTTAATTCGTTTGCCTTTTTGTTCCGACGTCGAAAATAGATCACAGAGACGCGTATGGAAACACAGCGTTGCATTTGGCTTGCGAAGAAGATCGCCAAGAAGAAGCTAAACTCTTGGTATCCAACGGAGCGTCGATCGAAATTACGAATAAGGAACGCAAAACGCCGCTCGATTTGTGTAACTTGATTTTAGCGAGGCAGCTGAAAGAAATTCACGATAAAAATGTACCGATATAAAAAAAAAAAAAAACCGTGACTTTTGTTTTCATGAAATAAAATTTTTTCGTGTTTTCGGTATCACATGAATTTAAATTTTGATGAACTAAAATTTCTACGAATACTATAATCGTACTAAGTACTGTAAATTTAAAACGCATGCTTTTTGGAAAGATTTTATCTTGTATGTAGCACAGACAACAGAATAAAAGCATTGTTTCTTTTTATTACAAATTTTTTTATTATCATCGTTTTCATTTTATCCATTTATCATATCATCTCGTTTCTTCTAATTCGTCGCTCTCAAATCAGGGGTAGAAGAAGCTTGCAACTCTTTCAATTCCCTTTCCCACACTTTTTCACAGTAATATTTTCTTTTTTGCTAGTATAAAAGTCGTGAGAAACAGAACAAAAAAAAAAAAAAGTAAAAAATTTGAATCATTCAATTTCTTGACATAATTATGAGATGTTAACAACGAAAATTGATGAACCGTATAAAATTTGATTTCAAACGCTTCAATTATTCCCTGACTCTATTTTATTCGGAATTAAATTATTTACAAAACAGAACTTCATATTTTTACTTTTTCTAAATTCTCTTTTCTTCACATTCCCTAATATACTCTCATCTGAGACTTTAAAACATCTCCAACTCAACTTCTACATTCAGCTAACTCCGCGATTACTATATTCGTAATCAATAACTATCGATTTCAACGAACTGATTTTTCCTTTTTTTTTGTATATAAAAAAGCGATGATTAGTATTTTTTTTAATTTTTTTTTTTACTCCATTAATTTATTTACGTAGGATTTACGCTTAAACTGTTACAATATTATTAATCCTCACTGTAACCCCCTTTTTATTAAATATGTTTCTTTTTTCATTTACGTTAAAAAATATACTACGCCCTCGTTTAGAAGGCGATCAATGGATTTATACCGTAATTCAATGTAGTAATATTTAATGTAAATGCTTTTCTATAAATGCTTATTTTATTCAATTTATGTATATTCTGTATACTGTATATGTATTATGAATATCATATCATTTGTATAATGTACGTATCAAAAGAGACAAAAAAAATAAAATAAAATAAATAAATGCACTTCAAAATTCAGATCGATACATAAGAGCAGCGATTTCCTATTCAGTTGTACAAAACTCATTTTCTATATTCTTTTTCCACGATGTTGTATACATAATACTGCCAGCAATACATAGTAATGCCTGTTTAATTTTCTAATTATTAAATACTTTTCCATTCTATTCAATAATTTCAGCTCAATGCGCCTCACTGACTCGATGAAATTTCATTTTCCATTCAAAAATTCCAAATCATTATTTTTTATTTCAAATTCAATTTTTATTTCATTTCATTTCAAAAGGCAAGGCTCTCAAAAACGATCCAATAAATCGGAAGACTGATTAAATATCTTATGTTTAAGTACCGCGGTATAAAATAAAATGATAATAATTATAATAGTAATAATAATGATAGTAATATTTAACAATTTTTAAGTATTTTATTTGTTTTTTTTTCTTTTGTTATATTTTTTCTTCTTTTACTAAATAATATTCATAAATGACTTATATTCTACAGTTTCTATTTTCCTTCTTTTTAAATGAACTATATTATATAATCATGCCAAAAATATATATATTTATGTATATAAATGCTTGTATGCGGGAGTGGGAGGCAGGAGGTTGGTTTCAATAATCCATTTAATAAAAAGGGATAAAATAGTTTAAAAAAAAAAAGATTGCTTGGAGATGGAAATTGAAAAATATAACAAGAAAATTGAATTAACAAAAACTGAAAACGAAAAAACCTAAAACCTTTTAAAATGAAATTACCCAAGATTCTTTTTTGTCTTCTTATTCACAAACAATTACTTTGCATTCCATATATTATTAGTCAATAATCAAATAATTATAACAATATGTATGTATATATAAATGCGAAAGAATTGTTTATGGCATTTTTTTTTTTTTTTTCAATGAATGTCTTACCGCTAAATAAGTGTTTTTGTTTCCTTCTTCTTTCGTTTTTCATCATTATTAGTAGTTTAGTTATAAAGTAGTTTTCTAAAATGCGTTTTCATTGAATCTTTATTTTTCCAATATAGATTTACTTAATTTTATTTATTCAATTAATTACTGTCTTCGGTTATACATTTTTCTTCTCTCTCTATCAAATTCATCGACTTATCTTTCTTTTTTTTTCATTTTTTTCATTTATAATATAGGTAATAATAATTATCCGTGATCCGATTAAGTAAAAAGTTTCGTATTAAAGTTATTTACATATTGTAGATTGTATGTTTATTCATTATTATTATTATTATCATTATTGTTATTCCTCTTTTCCGCTTATTATTTCTTCTTTCCTTTCCAATGGCAACTCAAGACTCGATGAAAAAAAAGAAAAAGAAAAAGAAATACCTTCTTCAAAACTAAGCATTCTCCGCACCGCTACCTACCCTATCTACCTATCTACTATCGAGTTCACTTTTCTATTTCCCTACATCTCCTCTTTCTCTACTTGTCAGAATTAGAAAATTACTATTAGAATGAAATCAGAGATTGGATATTGGAGAGTGCTAAAAAAATTCTTTCCTCTTTATAACTACTTGTTATTTCTATATATCATTGGAAAAAAAAAATGGCTACTCGACGAATCATTATATGGTCCGCTTAAATCCTATGTTTATATATATCATTATTTTATTTAATATTTATATATAATTTTTTTGTTTTTTTATCGTTTTTTAGTTCCTTTTTAGGACCAAATCTTCGAATCCTTTTCATCAGAATGTGGTCCGTCATCTTTAATTATGCGATAAATCGATCAATACCGTCGTTCAAAAGACAAACGACGACCAAAGTTGTCCAACGCCGTTATTCCTAGTTCGCAGTCTCTTCTCCGTCCATACTTTCGTCCTGGGTTGTCGAATCGTCGCCGGAACCTCCCGTCTGTGATGAACCTCGTTTCGTTAGACGAGTAGTAGAGCTGAGACTCATACCCGGTGTTCGCCTTCAAAGTAACAAAATGAAAATCGATTATAATTCAGATCACGAAACACAGGATAAAGTTAATCATTTTCAAACATTCGTGTCACAGGATTCTGGAGCTGATCACAGTTCCAATAACGATATTTCAACATTCTACGTCTCCAAGGGAATGATAATGACGTCGACATATTCCAGCTACTACTCGATGCGCCATGGGGTACAATTAAGACGCGGTCTAAAAATAGTTTGCTACTTTTTGCAGCGTCACGTGACAACTGCCAAACGGTTTTTTTCCTTCTTCGGTTCTCTTTTGCTCTACTAAGTCAAGAGGGGGACTCGATAGTTCGATGTATCGATCAGATTTTGCAGCAAACCTATCGACTAACTTTTGCTCGCCGGAACTGATCAGAAAATTGTTAATGCTAACAATCAAAGCTTAACAATATTCTCTCAGTAACCGAAGAGAGATGAAATAAGCGATGCGATAGCATTAAGATGTATTTGAATTGATACAATTTTTCGTACATTGTTTCTTTTTTTTTTTTTTTTCATATGTATGCATGTACAACTAAGGGAGTTTGATATAAGATTTCGGGAATAAATTACAAGCGATTGATCGGGGTGTATAATTAATATGACATATTATCGTATTTATATTCGAAGTAAAAGGGGTAAAAAAAAGAATTGATATACTTGAAAACAGAAATAGAAAAGGGGAAACTAAGAACACAATAAAAATCGAATTCTATACAATGAATGAACGACGGAGATGATAATTGAAATATTGATATAGCATTATTCATTTTAATTGATGAGAGTAGAATTATTCTTGAATTCCGAAAATAAAACTTCTTTTTTTTTCTTCTTTTATTCAGAGAAGTCATAACTTTAGTGTAACTTACTCCATCATTGTTTTTCGGGAATAAGGGGGGTAGTAGGAAGTTGTTTAGTTCTTTAGAGATTCTCTTTGTCGACGACAGATTATTCACCGACTTGATTCTTTCCTACATATAGTATATATATATATGTGTGTATATACATCACAAATTGATAACTTATTATTATAATTGTTAAATTATAATAAAAAGGAAGAAATGCACTTTTGGGTTTCTTTTTTTTTCTTGTATTTTAACTCTACTCTTAAAGGAAGAAGAAAACTGAAAATTGTTATCCAAGCATAACGACTGCGTTTCAGATCCTGTTCCAAGAATCAGTAGCAACTAAAATCAATCGATGTAGAAAAATACCGTATGAATGATTAATTCAATAAATAATAATAATTCACACACACACACAATACCCTTTTTTTTTTTTTTTTTTTTAAGAATATGTAGAAAGAAAGAGAGAATAAAAGTCATAATTACCTCCACTTGTTCCTCAAGTTAGCAACTTCGCGAGTTAGCGATTCATGAGACTCCATCATATCCTCCATTTCCCTCTGAGCCTTTCGTTTCTGAGTCTTTTCTCTCGTAACTTCTTCCTCAGCCTCGTCAAGCTGTCTCTTGAGAGCCTTCATCCTGGCGTTAACTTTCTCGACCTGTTCCTTATACTGATCCGCGTTTCTCCGTTCGTCCTCAAGCTGGATGAGCACCTCCTTGTACTTCTTGTCCAATTTCCTGTTGATCTTCTGCTGAGCGAATCTCTCCTTGCCTTCGGCTTCCAGTTGCTCGTCAAGATTGTTGATCTTAGACTCCAAGGCCTGAATAGTCGCCTTGGTTTTCGTACGCTGCGACGTTTCAAGCTCCGCCAATTTTGCCTTCAATTCTTTGTTCTGTCTCTCAAGCAGCATCCTGTGCGTCTCAAGCTTCTGGGTCGTCGATCTTTCCGTTGCCAAATCCGTGGTAAGCTGTTCGATGTTGATCTGTCCCTTCCTGGCTCTGTCCATCAGTATCTCGCTGTTGGACTGTTCCTCCTCGAGCTCCTCTTCTAACGTCGCGATCCTAGCTTCCAATCTGCGTTTTTCGTCCAGAAGCAGCGTTCCCTTGTTCGCATTGTTGTTAATCTCTTCTTGAAGTTCGTCTCTCTCGCTCTCGGCGGTTCTTCTGTTCCTTTCGCTGCTGGCCAAGTCCTCGGTGAGCTGCATGAGCTCTGCTTCAAGGCCCTTCACCTTCCTCTCAGTTTCCTTAGCAGAGGCAGCGAGGTCGTCGCGCGCGGCTCTCGCTTCCTCCGTCTCCCTTGTACAGTCTTTGATTTGGACTTGGAGTTTCTTCAGCTGTTTGAGGGCGTCCTCCTTGACTTTGTTATGCATCTCGAGCTGCTGTTCGATGTCCTTGTAGTCGGCCTCCATCTTCTTCCTCTGTACGATAGCAGCGGCACGCTGCTTCCTCTCGTCCTCAAGTTCTGCCTCTATGTCTCTCAACTGTTTGACGAGTCCTCTGCGTTTTTCCTCCGCCTGTTCCTCCTTGGCTTGGAGATCGCGTTCGAACTGCGCCCTCAGGGCCTGCATGTTGACTTCGAGTCTTAATTTCGCGTCTTCGGTGAACTGTAACTCGTCTTCAAGCTCTTCGACCTGGGATCTCTGCTCGGCTAGCTGAGACTCAAGAGCGCGTTTTGCTTTCTCTAGCTCGTGAACGTTCTTGTCAGCTGTACCCTGGTTGTTCACAAGCTCGTCCAGCTCAGCCTGAAGTCCTCTTCGGCCTCGTTCAAGCTCCTCGACCTTGTCGTTGAGCTCGTCCAGTTCCCGAGTGAGCGAGAGCACTCTGGTCTCCTTTTCGCGGGCCTCGCGTTCCGCGGCGTCACGCTGTTCGGCGTACTGTTCAGAGATGGCTTTTTCCTCGGCTAGGACCTTGTCGAAGTTCTTCTGTTTCTTCTCAAGCTCAATTACCTTGGCTCTCTGGACCTCGAGCTCGATGTTACTGTCCTCTAACTCGGCCTGAATCTTCTTCTTCGACTTGTCCAGCTTGTCGTTCGCCGCTTGAAGCTCCTCGACCTGTCTCTGCAGTCCCTCAATGTCCTTCAAGCACCTCTTTCTCGCCTCTTCAAGGGCTACCGCAGCTTCGGCTTCCTCGTCTCCTCGTTTCTTAGCCTCGGCCAACATGATGGTCAGGCTCTGCACCTGCTTGTCCAAGGCCCTCTTTGCTTCCTCCTCTTCGTCCAATTGCTCCTGGAGACTTTCCTTCTCGCCCTCTATGGCTCTGAGCTTAGAGCTCAGGGCGAGTTTCTGCCTGGTCTCTTCCTCCAATTGCTGTTGGAGTTCAGAAAACTGTGACTCGCAGGTGGTGGCGGACTTGAGGGCGGCGGCGGCCTTCAGTTCAGCTGCTTCTAGCTGCTGAGAAACGCTCTCAGCCTCCTGCTGCAGCTTCGTAGCTCTCTCGGCAAGCTCTTGCTTGGCCCTTTCGACCTCTGCGACCTTTGCGTTTAACTCTGCCAATTGTTGTTCAGCTTGTTTACGTCTGCGGTCAGATTCCTGTCTGCTAGCTCCGACGGACCTCAGTTCGGTCGTGAGATCCGCGTTCTCCGCCTCCAGAGTGCTCTTGGCCTTTTCCAACGCAGCCTTGGCCTTTTTCAGGGAGTCCATTTGCTCGTTGATCACAGTCAACTCGTGAGAATGTTTGTGACGCATGTCCGCAAGGGTGCCTTCGTGCCCGGAGGTCTCGTCCTCTAGGTTCTTCTTCAGAGTGGCCAATTCCTGTTCTCGTTTGCTTCTAAGTTCTTGTTGTGCCGCAGTTACGTCCAAAGAGTCGAGCAGCTCGTTCTTCAGCGCTTCTAATTCCTCGTTCAAGTCGCGTTTGAGCTTTTCAGCCTTGCTTCGGGCCACTTTCTCCGCCTCCAAGTCCTCCTGGAGTTCCGCGAGCTGGGATTCCAGCTCTCTGAGAGCCTTCTGGGCCTGGGCCTTGGCAGCTCCTTCCTCGTCGATCCTCATCATAGCCTGGGTTAATTCTTCCTCTCGCTTTCCAAGCTGCAGTTGTAACTCTTCGAACTGAGTCCTGCGCTCAGTCAGCTGTTCCTTGAGGTCTGAAACCTCGGTCTCGACCTTGCGTTTCGACCTGTCGACCTCCTGCCGCTGCTGATGATCCTTCAGAAGCCTTTCTTCAAGGTCTGCGATAGTCGCCTCGTGCTTAGCCTTCAGCTTGGAAAGGTGCTTTGCCTTCTCTTCCTCTTCGGCAAGGGTTTGCGACAAGTCGTTTGATCGCTCTTCAAGGATCTTCTTCTCCTTGAGCAACTTTTGATTGGTGTCATCGGACAGGGCCAAGTCCTCCTCAAGCTTCTTGATCTTGCCGTCGCACTGAACTTTCTCGAGTTGTAATTTCTGTCTGGCGGCTTCTTCCTCCTCCAGTTGTTCCTCAAGATCGCTGATGTTCAATTGAAGTTTTTTCTTCTCCTGAGTCAAGGCAGTGCTGCGTTCCTCCTCCTCTTCTATTCTTGCTTCAAGGTCGTGTAAAATTTCTTCAAGCTCCTGTTTCCTGGCCGCTAGTCTGGCCCTCATTTCCTCGGCCTCGGCGCACAGCTCAACCTCAGCTTGCAGCTGTTCGGCAAGCACCGTCTTCTCCTCGATAGCGTTCTGATACTTTCTTTCGTACTCCTGCGCGGTGTGCAGCTGCATCTCCAGCTTGTCTCTAACGAGTTTGAGCTCGTCTTCCTTCTGTGTGAGTTTTTCCTCCTGCTTAGTTACCTCGAGCAGAGGTTTTACCTTGGTGTACAATCTCCACCATTGCCAGTTACGCAGTTTCAAATAGGCAGCACAGTTCCTCTGAATAATGCGAATCGCGTTGAGCTGCTGCAGGCGCTTCTGGTAGTTCCTACGGGCCAAGAAACCGCGACAGAAGGCCTGGAAGTTTACAATCAGGTCCGTGATCTTGTAGTCACGCTCTTCCTCAAGCTGAGCCAAAACTCCGGCACGGAAGAATATCTTCGACTGACCAACGCGATAGAGATTGGGGTCCAACTCGAGTGCTTGAATCTGTAAAAAAAATTTAAGAAAATTGAGAAAAGGTTGTATTAACGAATATTCTAAGAGTATGCGATACGCACCATTTTTTCGCAAGCCTTCTTTCCGTCCATGAAACCTTTGGGGATAACGTTGGGCGTGAGAAGTTCGTACCTCTGTCTGAATTCCTGGAATGGAATTCTGTTCGGGAACCCTTGTCTGCATATGCGAATTCCTTCAAGAACACCGTTGCACCTTAGTTGATCCAATACTAGCGGAGCGTCGATTTTTCCCGCTCGTTTTTCGTGATTTGGAATGATACATCTGACGAAATTCGGGTTTGTGTTGCGCAGAGTGACCATGAGCTTGGCCAACTGTTCTTTGTACAGCTGCGACACAGTCCTGAACATTCCCTTTCTCGTCCTCGCCCCAAATTGAGTGTCAGTTAGTGCCTGTTGAGCCATGCCGACGATCTCGGCGTCCTTCCAGATGTGGCACACGAAAGGATCTTGGGAGGCTTGCAGCAGGCTAACGACGTTCTCGTTCAGTGGATCCATGTTCTTCATGAGCCACTTTGCTGCCGAGTAATCGACTTTACCCGCGTAATGGATGATCGCGAAATCCGCTACTCCCCTAAAATCGGTTTTCATGAATTTCGGATGAACGCTGTGGGCTCCTACGAGTTTCTCGACAAATGTTTTGTCCGTGGCTTTAGGGAACCAGCACTCCTCGTCGACGAGGGCCATTATGCCCATTGGCTTGTCGATAAGATCGATAGTGGGCTGTAGATCGAGGCCGAAGTCGATAAACTTCCACTCTATACCCTCCCGCTGATACTCCTCTTGCTCCAAAATAAACATCGTGTGATTGAACAGCTGCTGTAACTTCTCGTTGGTGTAATTAATACACAACTGTTCGAACGAATTCAGTTCGAATATCTCGAAACCAGCCATATCCAATATCCCGATGAAGCTAGCGCCCTGCCTCTTGGTTCTGTCCAGAGATCTGTTGATCCTGTTCACCAGCCATCTGAACATTCTCTCGTAGCAGGCCTTGGATATGGCTTCGACGGCGAACTCGACCTGCTCCTTGGTCTGAGCCTTCGTGACGAAGTCTCTTCCGACCTTGATTCTTGGCTTCAGGAATGCCTTGGTCATCTCGGTGACGCTCAGACCCAGAAGATGGGATACTTTCTGGGCCACTGTGTTATCTGGTAGCGTCGCCTGGTCCGAGTTTCTCTCCTGTCTGAACTGCATGGAGCCAAACAACATCACGGCGGACACAATTCGGAATATGGATGAGAAATCCTCATTCGTCATTCCCATTATGTTCATCGATTTAACCGTCGCGGCATATTCTGCGGCGTCGTCGACCCCAGGAACTGGTAGAAATCCGTTGGACAAGAAGAGGTAATTTTTCGGATCCTCCAGGATAAATTCCTCTGAGAATAGAAGAAAGTACAGAATTAGTCGATGTTAGAAGCACTTTCAGAGCCATTAGAGGTAAAAATCTTACTTCTCTGTTCAGGCGAAGCGCCAGCGAGGAGTTGATAGAAGATGTGGAAGGTCCTTTCATCCTTAGCTTGTCGAATAGCACGTGATTTTTCGAGTAAATAAGTTTCTATGTTAGCTCCGGCGATGTAGCCCGAAGCGTCGAAATTAATTCTGATGAATTTACCCTGCGGAAGACAGGAAGCGCAAGTTTTAGTAATCGTTCGAAAACTATCGATTCAGGAAGAAGGGAGAAAGAAACCCTTTTGCACTTACGAAACGTGAGGAATTGTCGTTCTTCACTGTTTTCGCATTTCCAAAAGCTTCTAGGATCGGATTGGCCTGCAGTAATTGCTGTTCGAGTTCACCCTGTAACATAATTCATCCATGATTACATAGGATCGAAGGCTAAATTTTTAAATTGAATTCCGATCCAGAGAAAGAAAGTAAATCTACTATATCGATTGCGATACGTATGGAAGTTGAAAAATATAATTACGATGCAGAAAATTAAAGACAGAGAGACATACATGAAAGGATATACTGTACTCATATACTCTATCATAAACTTATGCAGCATATTTGTACATTTTGCAAGCACAGCTATATCAATGGAATGCGATATGAAAAATATGAATGTTGTGACAGATGATAGACGAAATATGGACTGCATGCATGCAAGACGTTTTTTTTTTTGTTAACAAAATCTATTTTGTATTTTAGATAGACGTAAGAACGAGATAAAAAAGAAAAATACGACATCAATGAAAATTCACATTGACATGAATTACCGAAAATTTTTCCGTGACAGTTCCTGTGGGTGACTTCATTTAAAATGCAGCAGGAAAGCAATGAAGAAAAAAAACCCTTGTTAAGAGTTGTGATTATTAAAAAATTTAATTTTTTTTTTTTTTTTTCACTTTAGTTACTCGAATATTAAAAATAGAGAAAATTATTTAATTGTAAATTATTGAACCACTAATTTTGTTAGTGAAATAATTATTTCTTCTGGCTTTTTTTTTCACACATGTGATAAATGTGTTTGCTAAATGTGATAAAACTTACTATGATCAATGCTGGGCTCGGAGTCTGTAGATCGACGGATGGCAGAACCGAAAAAAGAAGAATGGTCAACATTAGAATATAAAATTATTCCTGTAACGTAATTATAATTTTTTTTTTTTTTTTTTTTGTGACTGAATTTCATAGAAAATAGTGTGGAAATAGGAATTTAGCAAATGTAGCAATATTATCCTCGTGGTATAAATCATATTTTGCAAAGACATCGGAATCGAGAACGAAACTGTTTAATAAAATAATTGCGTAAACTGTTTCAGCATTCTTAATTGCAGGTAGTACTCATAATTGATGATATATGAGTTCGCGATCGACTCGGTTGATTTTATCTTATCCCATGTCACGCGATGCGAATAATAAATAAATCGTTATTTAATATTGACTGTACATGTATATGAAAAATATCAAAGAATCGTTTAATGAATAGAGAATAATTCATAAACTACGATAAATAATTTTTATAATCTCACTTTCATAAAATCGTTACGATTATCATACCTAATTAATAATTATTATTAACCTCGTATACGTTATAAAAATTGAGAAGAAAGAAAAACATATATAATTGATATAATCTGACACTTTTCTAATCAAGAGTCATGACTTCCTGAATACAAAAGTCAAAGATAAGAAAGACGACATGTGACGATAGAGTTACGAAGCTCGGGCGTGCCAAAGTCTCTCGCAATCCTAATCAGTATATTCCAATTATATAAAACAATACCTAAAATTCATTAATGACTTGAGATAAACAATAATTATCGATAATCATTCAAGATAACCGACGACTTTATATAAAATCGTGTCAGATGACATCACAAAACTCGAATGTGAAAAACAAGACATGATTTTTCACCATTTTTATCGAGATAAATTCAAAATATAAGTTATATCATTTTTTATTCACATAAATTTATTAATTGCTTTTTTTTTAAACTAGTAGACAACTATATAGCATCGTCGTCTCCTTTGTGGAAGATTTTCTCACAACGTGTATTTCAGTTGAACTTTTTTTTTTATTTATTTATTTTTTTTTTTGTACGGCCGCAATAAATGGTGGCAGAGTGTTTACACGTTTGAAAACGAAGAGGTGGTGCGCTGCACCTTTAGCCCGAAGCTCAATTTTCAAGAGAGTCGAGGATACGAGTCAAATGACTCAACGTCTGGGACCTTTTAAAACTCTGTAGTAAATATGTATATGTATATATGTATAAGAAAAACTATCAAAATAAAACTACCACACGGTTTTACTAATAAATCCGACAAATTTATGGTATCTTTATTGAAACAAAAAAAAGAAGAAGAAGAAGAAAAAGAAGAAGAGATTTAGTGAAAGTGTAAGAGAATCACGAAGGATGGAACAAAAAAAAAAAAGAAAAAAAAAGAAAGAGAGACAAAAATGAAGTAAAGAACAAGCCTGAGAGATTCTCTTTCCGTTAATCAATTCGCGAGGCAATTCAATCTGTGTCGAGGTTGTGCTAAATTATAAAAATATATCTTTTATATATATATATATGTATATATATATCGCACTACAGTTTTATACCTCGGGGGCTATCGAGTAAAGACACGATGCAACTCGCTATACGGTTTTCATTCGCGTAAACATGACCCACCTGTATATTATCTGTATACCAAAAATGTTCAGATAATGGAATATAAAAAGATTGGGAACTTTTATTTTTCAATTATTACATTCGTGAACGTAGCAAAAAAAAAAAATATATATATATAAACAAATAAAGATCGAAAAATGATGATGATTGTGGAATTTGTATGATTTTGTGATAAAAAAAAAAAGACAAAATTATAATGTTCTCCGAAAAATTGTTTCGATCAAAATAATTATATATTATATAATAATATATAACGAATTTAGTAGAAAGAAAGAAACTAGAATGTATAGTATATAATAAATAAATGAAACTGATGCACTTCAACGCACTTGAGAACTTTCCACAAATAATATCTGGATAACTTAATACATATACATATCTGATAGTAGGTATATCATGTATACTATTTGAGTATCTACACAACTAAACAGATTAGAAGAAGTTGCAGCCCGAGAATCGTGGGCGGTTTTCAACACAGGTCGTAGGTATTAATCTACGATTCAAACATGCTGTATACGATATTATTACGTAGGTATATTTATCAAATCTTTCGATAATATTATTATTATACTATTTTCCCGCGTTATGAAGATAACGTTATCGACGATGAAATAAAATCAAATAGAATTAAAAAAAAGGGGGAAATTTTCGACAGGAAAAAATCGTGAAAGAGAACAAAAAAAGAACGAATCCTACTATAAACTTGGTAGTAACGTATACAGGGTGAGTCACAATCAGTGACTAATATTTTACACGGTGATTCCTTGTCACAATTATAAAATCAAAAGTTCTTTGACCTCTTATTTCGAATTACTTTTAGTTTCTTTTTTTTTTTCACTTTATCCATCTTCCAAATGTTGTTGTATTTGGATCTCTGTTAATTATTGCAAGATGATGAATCCCTCAAGGCTTTTTTCTGAACAATTTTTGTTCTATGAATTAAAAAGTAATTTTCTTTTTTTTTTATAAACAGATTCAACTTTTTTTTTTAGCTAATCACAAAGAAAGTTTGAAAAAACTAGTGAAAAAAAAAGTCCTGAATACCTGAGAACTAAAGTGACTGAGAAACTATCAATCCTGGTTTTCAAAAATGAAGAAACAAAGTATGCGGCTGTGTACAAAGAAAAAACACGAAAACAGATCTAAAAAAAAATTAAATCGTTGGAAAAGAAACTTTCGATCCCAATTTTGAGAAGAATTGATATCGTCAAATATTCATGACAAATTCTGAATGACCCTTCACATTAAAAACTGAATCGATATGATTGAACAAGTTTGATTATAGCTGGATAAATGTAGTAGAAATAATATGTAAGATTCGATCGCCTCTAATTTAAACTATTATTGGCTAATTTTTAATCTACAACAATCGACATTAACCATGTGTCGCAAGACTCTAAAAGCATAAGTGCTAAGAAAAATGACATTAGAATACTTAATCGTTTTATTACGTCGCCTCGGTTCTTTTGAGTCGATTGTTATACAAGATAGCTATCTATATCGCGTTCGACTCATAGACGTCTTAAATTCTTCAAGTTCAACACGATATACCTGAGCAATAAGTCTGCCGTTGATCTACATAAAGCACTCTGTCCATTGTAATAAGTTTCGTTGAATTACCAAGAACTAACGGATGCGGAGTTATTTTTTTCAATTTAATCAAATTAATTAATAAATTTTGTTAAATTATATCCAAATTACTAATAATAACGATTATTATCATTACTAATTTTTCAAATTACAATAAAATAAAAATTCCATTATAGTTCAAGCAAAGAACCACGTTCATATTTTCTCCATCCTCTTCCAATTTTTCTACTATTGTAATGTTATAGAAAAAAAAATTCAGTTAACTCATCATGCCTCGTTGCGAGATTGCCACATTGCGAGTATCGCAAATTTCCGTGTTCGTGGTTTTCTCTTCCTCTAGCTACCGATGGTTGCGCAAACATCATCCGACCACAGTCCCATGGACTAGTTTATAACTAATTTATAATTTCTTTCCGATGTCTGCGGTATATATTTTCTTATCATATATAAAAGAAAAATTCTGCGTAACACCGAGATAACGAGATCGCCACATTATGGTATTTCCAGACGTCTACACCGTTGCTTTTGTATCAGTACAATCGTCATTTTCTTTACACCAGTGAGCAGTAAGGAGTCGAAGACCTACTGGATATCATATGTATCAAATATCTAACGAAGAAGGTATATAGGATGATGAGATCGAGTTTCGTTAACGTAGAATAAAATTAAATAAACTAAAACGTTGAGAAAAAGAAAAAGGAAAACTTACCGCATTCGATTTTGGCTTCGAGGCAGCAACGTAGGCGAGATACTGGATTACCTTTTTCGTATTTTCAGTCTTACCCGCACCAGATTCACCGGTACATAAAATTGACTGATCTTCGCGATCTAACAAAAAAAACATAGTTATTTTCATCTATTTCGAAGAATTTTGGACAATGATTCTTTGGACTGAATCGAATTACCTTGCAGCATTGAGCGATAGGCGGTATCGGTAATTGCGAATACGTGTGGTGGTACTTCGTGTCTTTTTATACCCTTATACCTTTCCATTATTTTTTCTGTATAGATCGGCAGTCTTTTGTAGGGATTGACAACCACGCAGAAGAGGCCGGAGTAGGTCTGTAAAAATAACAAGAACCATTGTTAAACTTCTGAAAATCTCAATATTCATATCACTGACAAAAAAAAAAGGGTTTTGTATTAGTATTAGTATTTTTTTACATTCAACCTCGAAGTCTAGAATAGGTAAAGTTAACGACTCGATGTCCAATTATAACTAATGATGTTATTGTCTACGATCCATGGAAAAAAAAAACAGAAACATCTCCAGAATTATATCATGTACATGAATGGAGGTAAAGAAAAATCTGTCTGACACTGACGTAAAGTTTCTAAAAAGCATAACACCCGGAATTTGTCGAAGCATGACAAACGCTAATTCGGATAAATCGAGTCTCTAGTAAAACCACCGGACACAGCCTGAAGCCGGGATGGTATCATACAGAGATGTGTACATAATCGTGTGCGTGAGAGCGTAGGTCGGTCGAGTAGGTACTCGAAGCCTGCGAGCCTTGTGGTTTGAATCTCGGAACGACGTATATCGTTTCGCGGTTCTTAGCACATTCTCGCATTCTATCAACGTAAGCATGAATTTACACCGAAGGTATTCGCGGCGTGCACGTATTCATAATACCAACAGACCCCGGAATGCAACGCAGGACGACATCTAAATCGCTTCACTGCACCGCAGTCTGATTATCGATGATAGTCGCCCGACTCCTCTTCACCAGCGGCGATACACCGCCAACGCGCAACTGGTGAAACGTGGGCGACGATATTTAACCCACGGAGATAATAAACCTACCACTAAAAAACGATCGTGAGATCGTCTGGTAGCTCCTAAGAATTTTCATCGGCGATAACATGCGGCTGAAAAAAAGGCGACGCGTTCCTCCTTCGGGTAGTGAATTCGTTGGCGAAAACTGAGACGATATTGTCTCAGAAGAAATTTCGTTTCTCCAGTAGTTTTCAAACTAGAGCGATTCAAAGGTTCAACGAATCGCCGCGCGCCCTTTCTAACGGTCGCTGGGGGCGTGGCTCAGCGGTGGTTGGTCGATTTAGAAATGGTTCTAATTCAAAAACTACCGGAGCCTTGAAATTTTCGCTGAGGAAACATCGTCGCAGTTTTTCGCAAGGAATTCGATCCCGATTCCGGACGTTCGACAATCTCGAATTGTAGGATTGTTATTCATTGTTGTTCGCAACGATGGATATTAATTTCTAGCCTCATAAGTTTGAGTTATCCGTGGTCGATGGTGTATTAATCGTTTGTTGCATCAATAAAATAGCGATAAGAATAACCGATAAATCAATAAAGCTGAAATAAGAGAGCGAGTTAAAGGCACACCGATCAGACGTTTCAATACTGACAATGAAGTTAACTTTTCTCAACGCTGTCAGACACCGAAGCGAAGCAAACCGAGTAGCTCAATGATCTTTGCCCGACCGCATGTCGAATTGATCTATTTATAAATTCATACGCAGTTTCGTACATGACAAAAAAAAAACTTTTGATTGTTTTCAAAAGATATTTTGATCACATCGAACTCTAAAATCATTTTCCTTTTATATTTTCATCAGCATTCAAAACGCGAATGAGTTGTATTTTTTTCGGACTTGTTTCAACGAATGGAATTTACAATCTGCCACACCTAAATACATATTAAAAAAAAAAAAAAAAAAAAAAAAAAAACAAAAAAAAAATAGAATAAAATAAAAGAAACGAAAAATAATTCTATCCTCTTCAAAAATCCCGTCTAGAAACCCGAGTTGCAGATTCATTCGTGGTAAGAATTCAAATGAGAATTATTTCGAATTAAACAATGAAACCGATGTAGTCAAGCTTCTCGTTTGGCTAGAGCGAGTCAACACGTGTGTGTGCGTATCTTACCAATACTAGTATCAACGTGAACGCGTACACATCGTGATAATACAATGATGTACTATGCAGGCAGAATCGAGAGCGTTTCTACTCGACTCTGTACTGCTCGTATATGCTCTCGAAAGAATTCTCGCCTCGATATGACGTCACGAGACCCAACATTCCGCCACATGTACAAAACCCGTATATCAATTTTCAGTCTGAATTCACGTATACATGGTAAGATAATTAAAAACCCCGCCTCATCAGCTGGCATAGACTATTTCTGGAGTAAATATTTTTCTTCGATATAATGAGGAGGCTTGTTGTTGAACCAAAAATTCGTGTCGCGGTGACAATTCCCATCCGCGTATCTAAATTACTTTTTTTTTCTCCATCTTTATTTCGACTGATTTACCTTCTGGTATTTTTTCTCCGAGCCTCGTTACACGCTGCACGTGGATAAAGTTCTTGATATTATATTCATCCGAAAGCTGCTAGAGTGATGATATATACGACTTGCATTGCATTGCGTTGCATTGGATTGGTGGGGAAAAAAAAAGTATAATGTGACGGTGAAAGGTTCAACAAACGATAATTGACATTGATCTCAGAACTTCACTATATACACACAGGCAGATAGTGACTGCGACTTGAGGCAATCATTCTGTATATAATTCATGAATAAAATTCTAGGAAATTAGTTTACGTTTAATTTGCACGAGAGATTTAATAGCTCTGATTAAATACGTGATTCTGATCATAATCGCATCTATGTGTTAATACCGATAAACAGAATAAAATTTCTTTTTTCTCTCTTGATATGATCATTTTATTCAAATAATTGACTGATGAGAATTCATGTAAATTAAGTAAAGTCAAGGAAAAAATTTACCACAAGTCATTTGCTGACTTCGATATGTATGTGTTGTAGAAGAAAATAGCCAACGCCTTATCTCAACATTCGTATCGTCATTTATCCGAACTTTGTTATCTTGTAATAATATATACGTACATAGACAGATATCCAGATATACTATACGTAATAAGTCGACGGCCGCTATTAATATTGTCTTATGTTTTCGTTTCCATTTGGAAAAGACCTTATATCTGAAAATGGCTCGGGGTAAAAGACTTAAGTCCTGTGTATAAGCATAGGAGATAAGTCTTTTACCCCGAGCCATTTTCAGATAGGTCTTTTCCAAATGGAAACGAAAACATAAGACAATATTAATAGCGGCCCTCGAAGTAATCGACGTACATACACAATATTGCAGGAAGGTAAAACTTTGCCAATATATCGTGTCTTATCTATAGACTCAATAGTTCATAAAGATATTGTACTGCGTCCAAAAGATAGCTAACAAATATTTAGCCTCACAGTATTTATAAAACCATTACCAAAAACGGGCAAGAAAAAAAAACAGATTTTCATACCGTTCATATAAAAGTTTCTCAATTTACTTAAAGTCTAATCTTTCGAGTCTTTATATCTATTGAAAGATCGACTGTGAAAAGAAAAAAACCGTTGAAACCTTTATTTTGTAGAAAATTTCATGAGCCTTAAAGACAGTCTGCAGAGTCCATTTTTTGCCTGAAATTAAAATAATCACATAAAGATTGCAAAAGCAAGTTCATCCGCTGCGATTAGTATTCGATTCAACGTATAGCGAATGATAAATCATCACGTAACGAGATGAAAAAAAAAACAGGAAAGTTTTTTCCATTCACATTTTTCTACGTATCAGTCACAGCATAAGATCTCGTCCTTAAGGACGGACACAGTCAGGCAATAAAAATGCTGAATCGTTAGTCAATGGGGAATTCCTTCCCTCACTGACGCATCAACTTTCACGCAAAAGTGGACAAAAATAAAGAAAAATGATATCCATACGAACATACAAATCGTTCAGTGAATAAACTATTCGTGAAACAAATTGACCCACGTTTGAGAACACGAAAAAAAAAAACATGAAATGAGAAGCAAATTGGCTTCCGGAAATTTAAGTTAGTACTGTTACATGATGGTAATACAATTTATATACCGCATGAGTAACCATGGCAAAGAGATACGGTGACCTTAGCTTCTCTACCTTAGATCCTACTTATCCCGCATATTCCTCTTACGATTCTCGCTGAGTGAATCATCAAATACTTTCCCCTACGTACAGGTATATGGTACGCAACAACGACTGACAGGTCGCCTTGGTATACCAAACACGTGTGTTACTCATACTACGAGAATCGATTTTATTCGTCATCGCGAACCGCGACTGTCCAAACGACTGACCCGACAATTTATGAAATGGAATAGATTCGAACGTCTTTGTCTCTCGAATAAAAATATCAAGGTTCTTTCACTCTTCGATCGATTGAATAATTACAATTTCCAAGATCACAAGTCGTTGAGCAGTTCCATAAATTCTAACTTTTGTTGTTTGTTGTCCGTATCTGATAATTACAGATCATGTGGTTTTTTTGTCTGTCAGTCGCTATTCAGCGCCAATTCATACCTGTTTTTTTTTTTTTTTGTCATAGTTGATTTTTAAGAGATCTGTATATGTATATAAGTTTCGAAGACCCTGAAACCGGTCGCCAACATCCGAATGTCGACGACCTGTCCAACATTCCTGTTTAGCTTACGTATAGCCCGGTTTGTACATTCACAAAACGTTGCTATGCATTACTTCGTCGCACACGATTATAAGGATACCCCCTCAAAAAAAAAAAAGAAGAGAAAAGCGGTCACGTCAACATTGAGAAATTATCACTCCACGCAGCGCGACGACTCATTATTTGCCATTTAAACATTTCCACAAATCGAAAAAATAAAAGAACGAAATCAATGTCAGAACCCCGTTGGAGTCAATTGCAGTTCAAATGCACCATTTTTATATTCGCATCATAATTGTTGTCTAGTGATCGAACACCTGTAGTGTCCAAATATTGAACATTTTTAATTGTAGTGGAAACTTGACTATCCATCCAAGCTATAGACAAAAGGTCAATTCGATTCTGATCGCATGAATCCTTCCATAAGGCGTATCAACACATGTCAATAGTGAACTTTTCATTATACGTATAGCTGAAATTTGAAGATCTGTAGGCTTTGAATAAAGTAGAACCTCGATTATTCGAACTTTGGTGCGAAAAGTTGGCACTTTTTTTTTGCAAGAGCCAAACGCATTAGAGCACGCTCATAGTCAGATGCATTCTTCGACATCCAGCGGTTCGTGTTCCTTGTAATATGATACACACACGAAAAGATGTGAATTGTTGCAAATTGTTTCGTTTGAAAGAGGTTCAATCCATACTTGGAATGTATTTTCGTTTAACCCAAGACACTTACACCTCTGGAAACTTCAAGGGATCTGGGGTCATCTGCACCCCAATGTAAGTGACTATAAGCGATGAATTTGTGTATTACAAACGTCATCCCCTCGGGATAAAAATGGCATTTCGGTTATCCGAACTATAATTCATTTGAAGTTCTTACTTTCCCTTTGCTTGTATCATGAGTATCGTTCATTTTCAATCATCAACAACAACATTTGTTTCACCACGAAGTATAGTAGCCAACTTCAGACTGTTCCAATTGTTAGGAATTCAACTGAACCTGTATGTAAAAGAATACTTTTCCGTCTTTGCCATTCCAATTTCAAAGATATTGAATAATTTGAAGGAAACATCATACCGGAAATTGAGGGAAAGTGTTTCAACGCCCTTTTTCGCACGGACCGTCTCAATGGTTTTCAGAATCTACTATACAGGCTGAATTCCCAACGACTCGTTGATCTGAAGTTGGCTAGAGCCGTGAAACAAGCTTTCGGACATTTTTGAACCAATTAAAGTGTCCGAATGCTCATTTTTTTAATTCTAGCCAACTTCAGATCAACGAGTCGTTAGGAGGTCACCCTGTGTATGGTTAAGAATCAGTATCCTCGTTATGATTGTACACTCAGTCTCTTGCGAAAAAACTTGTTTCCTCCCTTCTTTACAGTGAGCAAAACAGGTCCTATAACAAACGAAAATTTAAACCTTCTGAGATGAAAGAGTATGTGCATGCGCAGAGGATCCTTTCGCTAAAAGCAGCGAAGAAACCCGGCGAAGCAACTTTCATCGGAGGAGTCTTTTTTTTTGCGTTACACGCAAACTACTATGAGATCCAAAAATAGCTGTAAGTAGTGTAATTAGTGACAAAACCTGTTCGACAGACTGAAAAGAGAGTAAACATATAAATATACTTTTCGCAAAAAAATTAAAAAAAAAAACAAGCAACAAATCGGTGGAATCTCCCCCCCTTAGTCTGAAACTCGTGATTAAATTTTGATAAAATAGCCTAATTAAATCGTCCTTTTCAAATCTGTTACATCAGTTGATCCGAGACTCCGATCAAGTATATGGGGCGACCATATAAGGCATCTTAGCTCGCGGTGTTCTATACGTAAGTCGCGAGAGTGATCGCGTTGTGGTATTGCAACGATCGACGACGTCGGGGAACCGGGCACTCGGTCAATGTGTTTTCTCATTTGATGGTGTACTGACAGGCAGGCAGAAGCAGAGGTAGCGTTAGAGGTAGAGGTAGAAGTCGAGGTAAAGCTCGCTTTTATTTCCTTCGGTGTTGTTGTGAACCAACAACAGTTGCTGGGTATAGCGAGCGCAAGTTACGAGTACCAAAACCGGGTTAAGGACGTTGTACCTTATAAGGAATCGTCTTTGCCGGTTTGCCACTTTACCACTTTACGCGGTCACCTACATACATACATATATACGTATATCGTACGTTACTTATTCCTTATCTCGGACAACTGACAAACCCCCTTCCCCTTTTCCTACCCAGCGGACATCGAAGGTAACTTCTCAAGTGCGAAATATAAAATTGCGAATCAAATTTATCAATTTTGGCGATGATACGAAAATTGATATAAGAGAGATAATAATTACAGAGAATGATAGAAAAGAAGCAAAGGAAAGTTTAATTTCATATTTAACGGACAAGTAACCTTATTCACCTTTCAACTAGAAGAACGATTTTTCAGAATACTTTTCTATTTATCATTTATACATATTTTGCTACCACTTCCATCGATCAAGATTTCCTCGCGAGGAAGAACAAAATCGCTGGGGATATTTTATTCCGTCTTGTTTTGTATCGCCTGACCATTTTTCGGATTCCTTGACTTTTCCCTGACCAGTGTGACTAAGAGTACTAAATAGGTACTTAAACCGATCATAATTAACATTCATCGATTTCTCCCACTCTTATCAAGAACGTAAGACAATAAATTATCATCGATAAATCTATCAAATTCTGAAAACAGTTTTTCGAATTCTACTTGATTCTAGCGAATATCTCTCTTCGAGTTGATCCTACGTGAAAAACTTAAAATTTGAATTTGCTTTTGAAATTCTTTGAACGTCGATGGTTAGTTAGGAAGATGTCTTAAGAATCTGATATTGAAATTCAGAAAACCACACCAGTTATGGTAAAAATTTCGCAATCATTGCAAATTAACGATAAAAATTCTAATCGGCTCAAAGTATACGATGCAATATTTTGTATTGTTTTTTTGTTTTTTATTTGTGCTAAAGTCGCGTACATCCAAGGAATGACTGAATATATATTATACTCAAATACATAAGTATATACAATCGTTATAATTTGATACTCCGCGATGATGACCGTATAGAATTTAGATTAAAATTCAGCAGCGGCACACCCTGGCTTTTATTTCACGATGACCCCTCCCCTAAGCCGAAGAAAGACAGGTGTAAGCAAAGTGTATATATGTATAGAACAAATTAAAGTACTAGGTATACTATACTATAACTTAATAGGTAGTAGGTTGTTTTGTTTCATTATTACCGCTCCCTAAAATGCGGGACGACTAAAGTTTAACGATTTTACCATGCGTGACGTTTAGTTTCCTTTGTTTCTAGAAAACATCGTTACATGTAATGTGGGTTTAATCCGTGATTAGAATACTGGATACGCCCAAAACGTCTCTATTGTTGATTTTACACCGATATCCGCACTAGTATATATGAATAAATTAATTCAAATTTTCTTATCAATGATAGAAAACAAACTGTGAAGCAAATATATCGAACTATTTCAATTAATTTTTCATGTGTATGTCTGTATGTGTAAATACCAATACTATTCCAAGTCTTTTAAAGCCTACTGATAAAAAAGAATTCGTCACTTCCAAACTGAGTCAATAAATGACTAAGAATTTTTATAAATGCAATTCTCAGATCATTCGACTTCGAAATGATCGTAGAATTATCGATTGCGATGGAAAATAATCTAATCAGATAAATATAATTAGCAAATTATATCGATGATCGTATAAAACTGAAAAGTCATATGTAATGAAGGATGGAAAAGATCGTTCAACGTGTCCTGAAATTTTATTTTCCATCATTATCGGTTTTTTTCCGTCTATTGTTGTAAATTGAATTGATTCACTAAGTCTCATCGATTTTGAACAAAAACTGAATTTTTGTTTAACATCTTTTCGGAATAATTCTGGTAAATAATGAATTTGTTAAAAAAAAAAAAATCGTAATCTGACCAGTCAGACAATATTCACTAGAATCAATTGAATGTTACTTGGTTTTTTTAGTTCAACAATTTATTGTTCTCTGTGTAATATTCGAATCATATTCAAATTGAGAAGTAGAAACAAATTAAGGAAAATAATCAAAGAATCAAAGCATAAAATGAAGAACGAATAAAATCGTCAAAATTTGAACGAAATCGTATATAAATATTTTATGTATAAAAAAAAAAAAAAAAAGAGGGAGAGAGAAGAACGGAAAAGACTCTTGAATTTTTCAAAAGAAGTTTATACACACGACATCGTAATTATATTTAAGGAAGTGAGTACTTAGTAGTGTCTTTATATGTAGATAAAATGACAATGTGACGCGGCGTTACATGTCGCAAAACGTTTTCAATGTAAAAATTGCAGCGTGGGGGTTAAAAAGTAAAAATGTTATTATTTCGCAAATATGTCATCAACACCGTCGTCTTCGTCGTCCGGTATCATATGAATGTGAGTTATTATCTCGTCAGCAGTAGTAGCAGGGATTTGAACGAAACGAGCATATAGCATATAGCATAAGCATGATCATAGTGTACAGTAAGCACACTGACACACACACACACACAGACACATACAGGCAAGGCATTCGAAAATATGTAGAATGTTTTCTACACCGGTGCTCGAAGAGCTCACGGGGTGACATCATCGTCGCTGCTGGCGTATGTACGCTATAACGCTACGACTAAGGAACACACATGGCTTATCCTCTATTCTCCTCACTTCTCTACTTTGACGTAATTTTTCCTCTTTCTCTCTCTTTCAGAACTCGGTACCAATGACGTCACAGTTCCTCCTTGGGGACACGCTATTCGATAAACTAAACTGACGATCAATTATTAACGTATTATCAGAAGACAAAATAATAGGAAAATTTTTCATAGTTCAGGTGTATCGGTTTATCGATTAAAGAAATTAGCCTGAGTCTAATGAATGAATTCCATTGGTGTAAATTAATTACACAGGTGTGATGATTGTGTACGTAAAAAGAAGGAATGTGAAATTGATGCTATACATATTCGAATGATCGCTTCGCTCCCTTTTTCTGAGACTCTACCTGATCGTAACAAGAATTGTCGATGATTTTGAAATCACCTACGATCCAATTTATATCATATTAGGCATTGCCAATCCTTGTTGCGCGAAGCTGTCGTTGTGGATAGAGTATCAATTCGGTCCTTTTAAGGTAACAAATTAAAACGCGTATATATCACTTATGTATATACATACACACGCAACTATAAGAGAAGAACAACGTAACGAGTATATGCTTGTCCCAATTTCGCATATATATATTTTTTCTTCTTCTTTATTATTCACTTCTCTCATTTTATCATTATCATCAATCTCCCTCTTCTGTACTACTTTACGATCGAGACGTGACAAGAATCTACTTCGCTGTTACTCCACGATTTCAAAATCTGATGGTCCCTATTTTTTTACGTTTTTATTGCAAGCATTATACATACGTATAAAAAAAAAAATGGCAAAAGCAAAGATTAAAACGATGCTGGTGTTCCAGAGCTGGATAAAAAATGACGAGTAAGCATTTCCAATCGATACTTTAGTCTGTAGAGTAGATTGCATCGCGAAAGAAAAAAAAATTGCTAGTTTAGAAGGATTAAAAATAAAAAAATTGTCGATAATTAGTTTTTTTTTTTTTTTTTTTTTTTTTTTTTGAGATATCAGAGCTACTTGATAATCGTTGACTCAGTCGGGGTAGACAGACTTTCGTCAGAGTACATAGACGGATCTATTTATGGAGAGTAAATATACGTGTGTTTCACGTGTATTTACTACTGGTAAAACTGTAAAGAGGGTGTTTCGAGAATTTCAAACCCTCTTTATGCTCGGGGATAAATATTCTATTTATAAAAATCAACATCCTATTTAAAAACGAGTACGTATGTATACGAGTCCGAGATTAGTCTCGCGCTTAGCTATTCGCAGAGGAAGATTCTGAACTGAAAAATTCCTCTCCTCACCGATATCTTCATCCCTAACCTAGCCCAACGGATATTCAAAAGTAATTCAAGGGTACGTTAACCCCAGACCTCGCCCAACACCCCCAGCCACGAACCAGACGTCTCCTAGCCTCGTCTAGCCAACAAGAGGATTGACCTGACCTTAAGGCTGGGAACCTCGTACACGGTGGCCACTTTAAAGAGTGAAAAAAAAAATTCCTGATTTTTTTTACACCAAATTATAATTTTTTCCTCACTCAAATTCGGACGAATTAATGGTTATTTTTTTTATTTAATCTTATCGTTGTTATTGTCTCGCAAATTTTCATTCAAGATAGATGGAGGGTACCCAACGATATCGTTCAATTATATTGGTATAAAATAGAGTCTGTAGAGTGGCATAATCGACCGTTATGATAAGCGTGACTCATACGAGGATGAGTGATTCTGTAAACATGGGTATACGCTCGCGGATGGACAGATGGTTTTTTTTACAGTCAATATTTGAAGATAAATGTACAGATATATCTTATCGTATTTTACTGGACATTTATTTTTCGACAAGGTTCTTTCTTCTTTTTGTCTCGTTCTCCAATCAATTCGATACCTCGATGAATTCAAGAAACTGATAACATCAATTTTAATACTATAAATAGTTTTAACGTCAAAAATGGAAGAATTTATGTTGACAATTTTCAATTGTTACTACAAAAAAAGAATCACGCTCTGGTTTTAAAAATTGATGAATGAGGATTTTCTTCACTTTATTCCTTCCGTCTGATCCGCAACTTCATGTTCTAATACAGCAGAAAAGATAAAGTAACAATCAAGTCTCGGGTGTGTATTTTCGGGTTTTCTAAGAGAAGATTTTCTTCTTCGTAAATTGTAAAATCGCGCAGTTATAATACGACCGAAATCCCCACGTGGAGTTTTTCGGTGCAGGTATGATTGTGACAATAGAATTTTAGTCAAATACTTCGGCCTCTGGCCAACACTAGAGAGTCAGGTAGGCAAAAGACCAGGCTGGTATCCATTCAAATTCCACCAGCCTATAAGCAAGCAGCCAGTGATAAAGCAGCACCGACAACAACGATACACTACCACCTAAGTAATCGAGAAGCATACATATACGTGGTTCTGGGAGAATTTCCTCCAACAGACGATAACCACGCATTCATACCTTATAGCGATTTAACTAATGTTGGCATAACGAAAAAATACATTTAAAAGAAAAGAAGATAAAATAAACTATAATTCCACCTGCGCTGGTTGCTGACGCCTCGGGTAAAGTTTCTCTGAATATCTGAGATAAGAGAACAAAAAGTAACCTTCACTTTTAATCGCTCAGGTTTTTGACACCCACAAGATATATTCAAACTAAATAATTGGCAAATCATGTGACGCTACCCGACACGTGGTAGCAGCCTCTACCCTCGTCCAAAACTCTTGTTTGGACAGCTAATGGATACAGGATTGAAATTAGGGCAGAGGGAGAAGCTAGTAGAGTGCCCGAAAAAAAACCGCTCAGTATTTGTCCGATTCTTGCACAGATTCGAGCACTCAAGACACTCAAGACAGTTCTGAACCGCAATTCAACTGTCTAAAAGCTTGTTTCCCGATTCCAGCCAACTTCAGACTGTCCCATGGTTGGGAGGTCACCCTGTATATACCTCTCTGTGTTCCTAGCAGCACGAAGGACTCTGCGCAGGATTTCGATGCCCACGACACGGATACGGATGAATGGACGGGTCTTAGCCCTTTTTGGATGTTTGGTAGTGAAGATATCCATTGGACATTGACCCCGGGCCAATGGAATTTGGTGAACTATGCAAAATCCGGTTCCTCTACGATTCCATTCGAACGGGTGGAACTTCTGGAGGTTTTTCGCGTCGTTCTCGTCATTGGACCGCCCTCTAGAGACTGGACGTTCAAATATCGCAAATCGGACTCTATTGTCTCCCACAATTTAGGTCCGATTCACGATTTTTCAGGTCCTTAGAGGGCGGTTAAATAAAGAGAACGACACGAAAAAAAAACACCAGATCGTTCCACCCGTTCGAATGGAATCGTGGAGGAACCGGATTTTGCATAGTTCACCAAATTCCATTGCCCCCCGGTCAATGTCCAATGGATATCTTCACTCCCAAACATCCAAAAAGGGCTAAGACCCGTCCATTCATCCGTATCCGTGTCATGAGCAACGAAACCCTGCGCAGAGTCCTTCGTCCTGCTAGGAACACAGAGAGGAATATACAGGGTGACCTCCCGACCATGGGACAGTCTGCAGTTGGCTGGAATCGGGAAACAAGTTTTTAGACAGTTGAATTGCGGTTCAGAACTGTCTTGAGTGTCTTGAGTGCTCGAATCTGCGCAAGAATCGGACAAATACTGAGCGTATTTTTTCGGGCACTCTACTAGCTTCTGCCTTTGCCCTAATTTCAATCACGTATCCATTAGCTGTCCAAACAAGAGTGTTGGACGAGGGTAGAGGCTGCCACCACGTGTCGGGTAGCGTCACACGATTTGCCAATTATTTAGTTTGAATATACCAACCATGGGACGGTCTGAAGTTGGCTAAAATCGGAAAACAAGCTTCCAGACAGTTGAATTGCGGTTCAGACCGGTCTGAAGGCTTGTTTCTCGACTCTAGCTAACTTCAGACTGCTCCATGGTTGGGAATTCACCCTGTAGAAGCAGAAAATTTTTAGTAGAGGCAACACAGCTGTGCGTGTGTGTCTGTTATCAATTGCATTATCGCAGCATACCGGAACAAAACCTTGCAGCTGACTGTTGGAGAAACAATTTTATCTCACAACAACAACAAAAAAAAATTACGTTAAGAGATACGAAATGAGCTAATAAGAAATCCCGCGAGCGTTGTTAATACATCTGTCATGTTTAGTGAGTGACAGAGAGTTTTAGGGCAAAAAAGCGGGGAGACGGAACAGATTCAAGATTGTCGTTTGCTGAACGAATAAGAAAAAAAACAAAACTATAACTTTGAACAAAAGATCGTCGAGATACAGAGAAAGAGGTAAAAGAAAAAGAAAAGAAAAAGATCGACTTTGACGAGGGACAAGAGCCACGATTCTCTCTCTCTCTCTCACAGTCTTATATTTTCGATGGGGGGAACACACCGACTCTAAATATCGGGTACGGATGGGCGGAGCCCCTGGACAAAGACGGACCCAAAAGCGTTGGAAATAATACGTCGAAAAATTTGAACGTCTTATCGAAGGTTGATAAGGAACTCGATTCGGGGAGGTTGGGTGGTGAGTCACGAGGTGTGACAAGCGGCCGTCGTCGCTCAATCTGACGTATATCTCGTGATAATTTTGAAGAACTTTCTTAGTCACGATCTTAAAGAGGTAGAAAAAATGCATAATAGTTTACTAAACGGTGTGACACTCACGTAAATGAGTCCGGAGTAGTATCGATCTTTTAGGTTATGGAGCACGGAGGCCTCGTTGAGACAGGTCAACTCGGCCATGTCCTCGACCTTGTCAAATTTCGGCGGATTCATCTTCTGAATGTCATCCTTGGCGACCAATATCTTCTTCCCGGTCTCCGCCACTTCCACCTCGACCTCGTCGCCGCGTTCTCCTTTTATTCCAGCCGCAACGAACCCCTGATTCTCGTGGGGAACCCAGACCAGCTTCTTCTGTGTCCATTCCGCCTGTGTGGCCGGATCGTTGAAGCTGTTTCTGTCCACGGAAAGATATTTCAGCTCAGGATCAGACCGGTCCACCCTGGAGTCGCCGTCCGCCATCTTTGTTTAGCGCGACAATGCGCCAGAGACGATTCGTGTTTTCGTGCGAATACAATAACACTCGATATACCGTTGAGAGTTTTACTAGCTCGGTCTTCCTTTTCACCTGATTTACCGGGTTATCTATTCCTCGAGACACTTGCCGAACGACTTGTGCGATTGCGGCGAACCGAATACTCGTATCTTTACCACCCGTTTGAAATCTACCTCCGAGCTCCTCTGCCGTTGCCACACTACTTATGACTGTGAACACTCTCTGCGCGGTCTCAGGTCTGCCCGTGAGCCGAGCCACCGCACGACTGTCGGTTGGTATTTGACTGTGTTAGTCAGCGTCAGTGACGCCCGCCGTTCGCGTCTGTGTATCTCGACTCTCGACTGTCTCTCGATTCCCCGCGACTTTCAGGTCTGACAATTGAATATTTTTTTGAATCTTTCGAATACTTTCAACGGTTTTTTTCTTCTTCTAATCTACAACTCTGACCATAGGATACACACGATTAGCCAAACGCGGAAAAACCGTTACGATTATTCCCTTCTTCGTCCACATCGGAGTCTCGATATTAATCGCCGGTATCGATTATATCGTCTTGGGCCGCAATTAATAACGGATTAGGGAAAACGGTAGGTATGTAATATTTTGAATTGAATTTTAAGAATTATCCGACACGATTTGTGTGCATGTGACGATTGTACGTATCCTCGTAATCGAATGTCGATACTGTTTGGACTGTATTTTGTTTTCCAGTTTCAAATAACCGTACGTGTGTACGTGTACGTACACCTATTAGCATTTATTTGGCATAGGGACAGCGTCGGTTGGTGGCAACGGCTATCTGCGCCACTCCCGAAGTTTTGAACTTTGCCGAGCCGAGTTCAGAGTGCGCTGGAGTCAGCGCGAATACTCACAAATACAGACACTCGTACAATTGGCATTTCGAATCAGTTTTCGAGATAATATTCGGTTTTATATCACGACTATATTTAATCCGTAAATTTATACTACGTCGTTTAACGTACACCGCATCCCCCGCTACATCGAGACACCGGAGTTACTGATCGATGACGAGCACCTTGCCATCTGTAAACTGCGGTTATGTGCGATTACGCACCGACCAAACCCGCATCCTGGACTGCGGAGGGTTTTGCTAATTGGATCTTACGATTAATTGACTCGATGTATACGCACGAAGAGAATAAATAATTTTTTCTACTTAACGCATATGTGTTCTCTCTATCAATTGACCCATATATTTTGACGCTTTTGTATGGACATGTTCATGTTGCGATCGATGAATCGAATTAGAATTCTTCTTACAACCGAAAGAAGGATATAACGCGTGTCTGTAACCTGATTTCTAGTACTTAAATCTGGTGACTCAGAAGACCGAGTTCCTTCCAAACATGGAGGAATATATCGGTTGTATTTTTATGACGCAACGTAAAGGAGCGTATAATTCAGTTTTAAGACCCTTTTTGGACTCCCGCGAAGTCAGTCACGGTCGTTATACGGTTTTTAACCAACAGGCTTCGCGAAATTCCTTTTTCGCTTGTGCTACTGAACCGATTGACTACCGGGATGGCTTTAAATCGCTCGGATCTGCACAACGGCGATGTTCATGATTATACTGTTACTGTTCGTCACGTATTTGAGAGCATTCTCTCATTTGTCTGAGATAAGAAGTATTCAATCATGCGCGGCTTTCCGTGGTACGGTGTGTATGACGAATAACCGACCATATTTGGGCAAGCTAAGCCTCAGAGCGAATATGTTATGAAATCTGAGCTGAGAAAGTTATGTCTCACGCTCGTTAAGGCCGATGGTATCCTTTGGTTTAATGTGTAATGCCTATTTTCGACGCAAAACCTTTGGGAATACAAATTTAGCCAGAAATTTCTCAACCATATGTAGGCACACAAAAGGCGATACCTTCCAAGAATGTTTTAGTTTTCTTTGTACTAAAATTCACCGTGACGTGTGACTCAGAGGCATCAATTGTTTAT
Organism: Euura lappo; assembly: GCA_018257835.1. Classification (NCBI taxonomy): domain Eukaryota; kingdom Metazoa; phylum Arthropoda; class Insecta; order Hymenoptera; family Tenthredinidae; genus Euura; species Euura lappo. The sequence continues at coordinate 18,948 of JAEUYN010001014.1, read as the reverse complement.
CGTGATCAATATTTTTACACCATAATTAAACGAATTGCGGTCACCTAGCGCTATTATGCGGGTCAGTATATACATATACAAATTGGACTGTCTTAAATGCTCGGCAATTACATTCAATCACACTAATACGATCTCGGTCGGTATTTTCGATGGAATTTATTACAGTGTGAGATTATTATTTTAATTGAATGCCATGCAGAGATCCACCCGTGCGAATATTTGGTGAATGGAATAGCTGACAATTAGATGATTATATCGCCCAGGAATTTGGGATGTCCATTGACGAGTTTATTTTCAAATACCACACGTATTCGTAAATGCCCGCTTTTATTGTGTATAGAGTCCGCGCCGATCACGTGATGCGGGACACCATCGCGCGGGACGCTATTTTTAATTTGAATTTGAATTTTAATCACTCGACGAAACTCACCCGCCGCTGTTTATATTTTCGGTGGTTGAATATTCAGTGAAATGAACACGCCAGCAAGTAGCTCGGCCGTACCATTTTATCTTGAACCCCAGATAACTCATTTGAAAAGCCGTAACGAGGTAACGTAAGTGCGGTAAACCTGTTCCGGCACGAGGAACTCGATACTTTTTGGTTATATTTTTTATCAACTTCATTTTACGGAGAAAAAATGACGCACAATTTCCATGGCTCGGCGTGATCAGACTTTTTACAATCACATTAAACAATCACAAAACAAACAAAAACTTTAACAAAGAAAGTTGTTCAAGAAATCTCAATTTGCGATGTGATGATAACAGGAAAAACAAGAATCATTTTGTTGAGGTCGTAAATAAGATTTTCGAATTCTTCTGGCAAATTTCGTCTTGAAGGAAGTCTGAATTTAACGAAGGTTTCTGGATTTTTATCATTTACAACGAATACTAGAATTTATGTCAAGTTACAAAAACCGATGAAATCGGTTCAAACCATCTGAAAGATCCCATATCTCTCGTATATCTATTTTCCCTTGAGTAAAATACAATTTCCACAAACTTCATATTCTTTGGATTCGAGGGTCACTGATTACGAAAATGAGGTCAAGTTTTTGCATATTGTGAACTGAATGTTGAAACAAAATCCATGTCTCATAGGTAATTTGACATTTTTACCCCAGACTTATAACCAGGAAAAAAAAACCATTAACCGAGTTTGCGATAAATTTGCAAGTTTGGATCGGCCATATCTGCTCCGCCATTTTGAATTTGATACTTTTGAATGAAATTGGATCAGCTATAATACGTTCTTAAATTCCTTTTATATCACTCCGTGCGTAAAGTGCGACTTTACGCACGCGAGCGTGCGTATAATCGGTCTTCACCCACGTTTGTGATATAAAATTTGGTTCGATACATGTGCAAAAGTTGTTTTTCCACTCGTGAGATTGTCACCCTCGCTTTGCTCGGGCGACAAACCTCCCACTCGGGCGAAAACAAACCTTTTGCACTAGTATCGTAATATACTATTTTGAGTGCGCCTGTGGTCAGGCAACAACCCTACCGTATAGTGTTTTCCAGAATAGCATAACTGTCTGTCGGGTTGCCTATACGCAGGCTAATCAGGCTTTCAATAAAAACGACTGTGATTCAAAACCGTACAAATTTGGGGCACTTTGATGAAAAAATTAACGAGTGTCGTGTCACTGTACGGAATGTGAACTTCATTCGAAGATCACTGCGTCTTGAAGTGAGTAAATCGTAGAATTCATGGGCACTCATATTGTCTGATTGAATATGTGGCAAAAAATCAAATTTTATTAGATGATTAGATTCATGATCTGGTATTTTACATTCGACTCGACATGCCACAGTTTGATCTAATATCGAAATCTAAGGACCTTATAGAGTCCATTTTTCGGTGGAACCAAATTTAGAGAATAATCCACGACGTGTTTTATTTCGGTAAAAATTCTTCCTACACGTATTTTGACTACTGGCTGAACCGCAGAAACGTTCCGTTTGAATTCGGCGGGGTTCTTGCTGACCACTTCTCCCATCGTCCGATGATCATTTTTGCTGAACCATGCATCCAATGAGAGAACTCTGATCTTAGCGAAGCTTAACTATAAGAGCTCGGATGGTATTGCACACAGACTTACTGTTCGGTCGTGGTGGATGATTCGGCCCTGCAGTCATTCTTCAATTCACTGTTCTCTAATACTCGAACCACTTCCGTTTCTAGTTTTACTTCCGGGCTCCACTGAAACCAGTATCTAATTGTTCCATTCATTCGGAGGCCTTACGTAAGTAGATATAGAGTACAGATAAGAACTTTTCATACTGGAAACACTTTCCGACTCATCCCTTCGCTCTTGTTTATGTTACAGAAGTCTGATAAACTATCAGTAGTCAGATTGGCGATTCAAAGATGGCTAGTTACGGAGGAAGCATTGGCAACAAGATCCAATCATACGCCTCTCAGAAGCAGGTAATTGCATCAATTAATTATGAGATAAAATTCGCTCAACTTCATGTGATGACGAACCACTGACACAGGCCACTATCGTCGATCTCCGAAGCGATACCTTCTCGAAGCCTTCTTTAGCCATGAAAGAGGCGATGTTCAATGCCGAAGTGGGAGACGACGTCTACGAAGAGGATCCGACCGTTATAGGTGATCAGAGATTATACAATTTCCGTTAAACCGTTCTTTTGATCCGTGTCTACGTTTATCGTTCTTATATATGATTGAAGAACTTCAAGAAAAGGCGGCCTCTCTGCTGGGCAAAGAAGCTGCGATATTCGTGACATCCGGTACCATGGGGAACCTCATAGCCAGTGAGTATATGGGGCTGTGAGGTGTCCACGTCAATTTATTATTCACCTAGCCTTCGTGATTTTTTCCGTTGTTGTCTTTGCTCTAAAATGTTTTTCAGGTTTTTTTTTCAAATTTTTCGGACCCACCCTTTTTGAGATTTTCTAAGTTTTCTTAATATTGGTTTGTAAAATCAAAGTTTTTTTCAAAACTAATAAAACTTATAATATATTTTCATTGAAATTCACAAAAATTGTATGTGATCAACGTGGAACAGTCATTTTTTTTTTATCTCATCAAAACTTTTTTTTTTTGTTAAGAGTATTTTGGTATAATTGAATTTTATTTTCATTCTTGCAGTTAAAAAATAATATTGATACATTTATAGGTCGATAAAAGTCGTGGTTTTAGTGTATTATTAACGAAAAAAAAATGACTGTTCCACGTAGGTCATACAATTTTTGTGAATAGTTTCAGAATTTTGAAAATGATCCACTTTTTCGTTTAAAAAAAAAAAAAAAATCATAACTCAAAAAGCGTTGTTCCCCAAAATTTGAAACAATTCGAAATAATGCTTCAGAGGAGGGACAAGGACAGAAAAAATCACGAAGCAAATCGCATGTTTTTTCACCTTCTTAAATTCCAGTAATGAACCACTGCAACGTTCGAGGAAGCGAAGCCTACTGCGGCGAAGAATCTCACATATTTCTCCACGAGCAGGGTGGAGCTTCTCAACTAGCCGGTGCGATGCTCTGCACTGTGCCAAACAACCCGGACGGAACTTACGATCTGAAGCGGCTGGAGAGTCGGCTCAGATCGGACCGTCTTCACGAACCAATCTCCAAGGTCGTTCTGATCGAGAACACAATCAACGGAAAGATTCTTCCCCAGTCCTGGATCGACGATGTATCAGAATTCGCAAAGCAGCACAATCTCAAGCTCCACATGGACGGAGCCAGACTCTGGAACGCTTCGGTCGGTTCGAACACACCGATCAAAGAAATCGTCCGTAATTGCGATTCGGTGACGTTCTGCCTGAGCAAAGGACTCGGAGCACCGGCTGGCTCAGTTCTGTGCGGGAGTAAATCCTTCATCGACAACGCAAGGAGAGTCAGAAAAGTACTGGGGGGTGGAATGAGGCAGGTCGGGGTGCTGGCAGCGGCCGGAATCGTTGCGCTGGACCAAACGGTCCCAATACTCAAGGACGACCACAGGAGAGCACTTCTGATAGCGAAAACGATCAATGGTTTAGGGTCTGAAGTATTTACGGTCGACTCGAAGACCACCAGGACCAACATGGTCATGGTCAATGTGAATTCGGAGAAAATAAGCGCCCAGGATTTCGTCGAGAGACTAGAACTCGTCGAGGACGACACAGAGGACGATAAAACAATCGTGAGAACTCTGATGATCAACTCTAAGCTCGCTAGATTAGTTTTGTACTTCAATATTGACGATGACGCGGTGAAAAAAGCTCTGATAAAAATCTCTTACGTTATCAGAAAGCTCGACAACGGTCTAACTTCTTCTTGAATTTAGAAAAGTCATTTTCTACGTTTCAGATTCCCGTTGTGTATTTCTGTACCATAAATAAAATCGCGGTGATGGAAGGGCTGAATGAAATGAACATTTCCAAGACTAAAACGATTTTCTATTAATCTTCTTCACCGGAAGTATTTACAGTTACATTCGTCCCTGATTCGATGATTCGTGAACCATTGAGAGGGTCAGTGGGAATGCGGAGCGATGGGTAAACTGGACATATAACGGCATCGTGCAGTCTTTTCAGCGCTGTTTATTGTCGATAAGGCCGGATGTCGATCTATTCGTAGATCCATTTCTCTGCCCAAGACGCCCAGTCGACGACTCCATCCTTGGCTTCCTTCTCTCCGAACCATAGCTTGATCTCCTTCTGGGCAGATTCAACCGCGTCTGACCCATGGATGATGTTACGGCCAACCTGGATGCAGTAGTCGCCACGGATCGTTCCTGGCGCCGAATCCTTGGGGTTTGTCTCTCCCAACATGACGCGGCCAGTCTTGACCGCGTTCAAACCCTCCCAGACCTAGTGGAGCAGGAATGATATGATAAGAGTGCATCAAGATCGCGGTTTTATGATCTTCTTACCATTGGTACAACTGGTCCGGAGCTCATGTACTTAACTAGACCGGGGAAGAACGGTCTTGCCGCCAAATCGGCGTAGTGTTCCTTCAGGAGCTGCTCAGTAGGCTGAAAAACAGTTGAAGAATATTAAAAATCGCTAAGAACACATCAATTTATCCTGCTATTTTTATTCAGTTGTCGAATATTTGAAAAATTCGGAGCGCTCCTAGCGGCGTTTTTCGGAACTACGAGCATGCCGTGATTTTTAGAACGCTGAAGGCGTTCCGTTCAACCTTGGCGTTCCGAAAGGTCGATTATGTGATTATGCAGCATCGACTGTCGCAAGGAGTTAAATTCTGCCTAATCAGATCACGCTAACAGGGGCTTCCCTCGACTGCCCGAGTCGGGCGATCCGATAATCATCTTCGCTTCAAGGTCATCGTTGGATATTTAGCTTAAAAAAATCGAGATCTAGATGGCAGAAACAGTCGAGGGTGGATTAGAGTTTCCGTAATCCGTATTGCAGGTGGACGTATAAAAGGCGCCGGTACCACGTGGTAGTGACGTGATGGCCGCTGATTTTGAGTCGAGAAATATGGTTCGACGGTCCGACACTCACCCACACCATCTTCATCGCGACGAGCTTGAATCCCTTTTCTTCGAAGCGTTGGATGATCTTGCCGACAAGTCCACGCTGGACTCCGTCGGGCTTGATCATGATGAAGGTTCGCTCCTTGTTGTCGCCCATTTTTTATTCGGGTTATCAAACGTGTTTCAATAAAACAAATCGGCCAGATACGAGACGATCGACACCGGCAGGCCACAAGAGAATGAGACCGGGATGACGGATCACAGTAGCTGAAAAGTGGTGGGAGACGAGATTTCACGCCAGGGGCGTAAGACTTTCAAACGAGTTTTGCAAACTCTGTTAAATCGCTGTAATTTCATTTCGATACATGAATAAAGTCTGAAAACAGAATTCGGAGGGTTTCTCTCATCATTTTATTCTGGAAGCATGAAGTATCGTTCATCTCTTCGATCGGACGCGATCGAACGTTCGAACAGGGTCCGAAAATCGTTCCGACGGGCCTGCAGCTCCGTACCGGAAGCCGGGGGGCGGCCATCTTTGTAGGAAATGGCGTACTGCGTCGCGTGTATGAAAAGCCTCGACGCCAGACTCTCCGCATTGATTTTTCATGCACGAACAGTCGACTATCTGTTTTATAAGAGAGCGAATCCCCGCTGGGAGATGAGATACGAATAAATAAATACTCGGATACTCGATTTGAGTCAGTTTTTCAGAGTTTTAACTCGAAAATTGACCGGTGTCCGTGCTAAATTCAAAATGGCGACCGCATGAAGATCGCTTTCGTGATCGTGGGGGGGTACGACGACGAACTTGTCGCAAAGATATTGTTTTGTTTTATCAGAATCAGTTTTTCTACGGTTCAGACCCACCAAGTGTGGGAAAAATCGATCTTATCAAACGAGACGATAAATAGACCTGTGAAAAATAGTTTTTATCTTACTCGCGTGCGAGTGCTACAAATACTATATTTATAAGTACTGAAATTAGCGACTCGCGAACGGACTTGGAATTAAACTCTCCTAATCCCCGTTCGTCCCTCTCTCGCATCAGACACGGGATAAGAACAATCTGCACACTCGGTCTTATCAACTGTCTCAATGCAGGCTCAGCAGCAGCAGCAGCAAGGACACCAGCAAATTGCCGGGGCAAATGTCATACTTAAAATGAATGAAATTCAGCAATTGTCAACGGTCGGTGAGTACGAAATTTACACAATTTTCAGTCTCTATATGCCGAAGTGCCTTCAAGGACGCATATTGGAATACGAATTGACCTGAAACGGCAAGAAACTCGATTCCCCTGCTGCGCGTAATGGTTCAATTCATTTATTCGATTAAGTATTACACATCACGTCTATATTCGACGACAAATTGATATGGAATAATCCGCAATCTCCAGACAATCTCAGATCTGTTGGCAGATTAATTTCGACGATATGAGATAATCGCGTCTTGTATTGATATAATTCCAATCCAAGATGGCCTCCTGGTCTTCCTGGCGGTAATTAGGGGGTTTTGTTTTAGTATTTTTAGGTTATGGACCAGAATATCGACCATATCTACAATCACGCTTTGATTTTATTCCCCACCTTCCCGACCTATCCATATACCTTCTGGGCTGAGATCGTTATTCGTCCCGCACGCACGTGGTCAGCGAGAGAATGAGTAGTCAGTTTACGCGTATAATACAAAATGGCTAATCCCGTATCCCCCCCTCTCTGTGTTCCTTTATCCGATCCTCCGGTCCTTCCGCCAACAGGACACGATCTATGGCCACATAACATCGAATTGTACAGAATTGAATCACGCTAGCGATATTTTTATGATCGTGTCACAGCGTTCGATTTTTTTTATCATTCATTTCTCCCCTCCCTTCGCCCAGTCGATGACCTAGGTCGTGACATTGAGCTTGAACATCAGGGCTGTTATCAATTTATCGCGTGGCTTGAGGAGAAAAACGATTGTAACGTCTCGGTGCAAATTTTTCTTCTTCTGCCAAAACAGTATTCTTAGAAATACTCATCGAGATGTATTTTTAGCTAGTTTGAATATTATCGACGGATCTATGGGAAGCACTTCGGGTTTGACGACCGCTTCGGGCAATCTACAATCTACTTTCAATTACACCGCGGAAAAGAAAAAATTCTTCCAGCCTTACCACTAAGCGTTATTTTATGATTCTTCTCTAATCATTGATAATAATTTTTTTTCTCTATCATCGTCAATTACTCATAGTCGGATTCATGTTCGCTGTTTATGCATACCAAGGTCCTATTTCTTTCGATATAAGCAATTTATAATTTACAAGGCGATGCTTAAAGTGCGCTAAAAAAAGACCCTGACCCAACAATAATCGTAAGAAATTACTTCTACACTGCACCAAGAAAATATTGAGGGGGGTTCGAAAAAATTAATGAATCATCTTTTTCTCTCGATTTTAGGATCTCAAATGTTTTCAATAGATGATTTAACAAAAAACTGCTTTTCGAAGAAATTACCAAAGTTCGTTTAATTTATACACCTCGCATGCTGTAACACATGTGCGATATCGTAATAGGAAATTCGCGTTATCGTATTGGGTGCAAAGTTCCTAAAATAGAACTAAACGTGTTCTTCGTAAAGCGTTTTTCTCTACCGCAAATAAAATAAAGACCAATACATCGAAACTTCTTTGTTGTCGTAGATTCTGGTGTTTTTTTTTTTTTCTCTCCTCTACACCTTAGGTTGTAATTTTTCCACTCAACCAACGGTTGGTTTAGCCGGCTGTTGGGTTAAGCTGCACCGTCTGCCTGCCTGCCTGCCTGCCTGCCTGCCTTCGCATTTAGCTGCTGTCAAAACCGATGGAATATTCCGCTCACCTATGTACCGCCTCGAGAACCGAGTGTACGTGCGCATACATAGACACTTTTTATATATACCCCCGTGCCATCTGCTCTCTGAAACCCCGGCTCGGAGAGGGACGGAGTGGGGGGATTCCCTTCCCCCATTATTTTACGAGGCCAGCAAAGTAGCGTTTTTCGGGTTTTTCAGAACCACGAGCTTATCGCTATATTTGAATAATTTTACACTCTATTAAACCCAAAACAAACTCGATCGTATATGATTTTATTACCACCTTGGATCCTGATATTCTTATTTTTTTGTTTACTGTAACTGTACAACAATTAAACTAGTTTTCCCATTCCACCTTTCTTCCTATTATTTATGTCTTGTTATCGCTTGATGCAATTTTTTTTTTTTTTACAAGACCATAACTATCGATTTTTATTCTATTTTGTCAGCAGGGTGGATTTTGGCTCTCGTTGAATCGGTTTTTCGGATAGTTTCGTCCCTGTTTTTATCCCCTCCGTGGTCGGGTCTCCCCTACTTTGGGCTTAGGCGCCCTTGATCGGGGCTGAAGCCGTGGCAAACGCGAAAGTGCAAAGCTGGACTGTGGATAGCGAGAGTACTGCGAGTAGTGTGATTTTTGATACCGTGTTTTTACACAGACAAAGAGAGACGGATATACCGAGATCGGTGGTTTTCAGAAATAGTGACAAGATGATGAGTAGTCAAATTCAACAGAATCGTACGAACGTTAAGATCCTTGATAATGCGAATTACAACAACGTAGTGATGATGCAAGCCGAGAATAACGTGCAGAGTATTTCCGCTCCTGCTGCTATCGCTGCTGCACAAAATGGACAAAACCTGTTGGTCGTTACTACGGACGCACAAGGCAAGGAGGTTCTTGCTCTTGCTGACGATCAAGCAATCGCTGGTCTCACCCTCGACTCGTACTGTTCGTATTTATTTTTTATGTTTTATTCGGAATATCGTCACATCCTTTCATTGTTGGTGAAAATCGTGAATTTCAATTTACTTTTCTCAATTCCAAACAATATGTTTTCAGCAATAAAATCAGTTGGAGATGGTCAAAACGCGAATTACATTGGCAGAAACGCTTTCTGATTGTTCGTGACGTCAGAATTCACGATTTAAGCGCCATATCAGAAAGCGATAAATAGGAGATATGACGAGCGGGTTTCCGCATATGACGCTAGATGGCGGGGTTGTTTACCGAATAGTGACTTTCTAGCACGGCGCGAAAGAGAAACGTTGTCGAACTTTGAATTGACGATACGTTGTATTAAAGCGATATAATTAACAACTGTTTATAATTTTTATAATGACTCTGAGTTTCTAAATAAAAAGCGATTACAATATGTACCATGCAAGAGTTTTTGAATGTTTATTATTTTCTTTACGGCTACTTACGCACATTAAAAATTACTCCGAAAGTCACGATGAAGCTTCTCTTGAATATTTTATTTTATTTGAATTGAATTCAGTTTCATAAAGTCACGCTGTTATTACTATAATATTGTTAGATGAGAAAAGAATATCAACTAGAGGAATACTGTGCATAATCTGCTCAAAAATTGCCTCACAGCTAAATATTGTAAGATAAACGTTAGGCAGAGTTGTCATTTAAACGAGTCAACGAACGCGCCTCCCTGAAAAATTGTATTACGACTCAGATTGATCAAAAGTTACTCCTTCATTCGTCTTTCATGACACTCTCCGACACTAGTACCGCACACTGCCCAGAACCCACCGTGAAGCTTCGAAACCATGGAACTAGACACGACTCTATTATGTATGAGATAAAAAAAAGCTCCTTTCTGATGACGTCCTTTAATATTCCAGGGCTACTGGAACTGGCTCACAGAGAATACCAGGCAGGGGATTACGAGAATGCCGAAAGACACTGCATGCAGTTATGGAGGCAGGAGACCAACAACACCGGAGTCCTCCTCCTGCTTTCTTCGATCCATTTTCAGTGTCGGAGGCTCGACAAGTATGTCCAGCAATTTTCTAGTTACTCTTCGATCGATCCTTGCATCACTCCGATTGTTACCTCGATTATTTCAGATCGGCCCACTTCAGCACACTGGCTATAAAGCAGAATCCGTTGCTCGCGGAGGCGTACAGCAACTTGGGGAACGTCTTCAAAGAACGTGGCCAGCTGCAGGAGGCTCTGGAAAATTATCGTCACGCAGTTAGGCTGAAGCCAGACTTCATCGACGGGTACATCAACCTGGCTGCCGCCCTTGTAGCTGCTGGTGACATGGAGCAAGCCGTGCAGGCGTACGTTACAGCTCTGCAGTACAATCCAGTAAGCAGATTTTTAAACACCTCTCAAATTACTCGTCCGACGACGAGACAAAATCGAGTATCAATACCGGAATTCATTGATCTACGATATTAATTGAACTTGAAAACTTGTTCCAGGATCTCTACTGTGTGCGCAGTGATCTTGGTAATCTTTTGAAAGCATTAGCAAGACTTGACGAGGCCAAGGTAAGTCGATGTTCAAACACCGTGTAAGTTTAGACACTAATCCTACGCTTCGCATCTGATATGTGTTGGTACACGTCGTTGAGTTGTTTCTCTTTTTTTCTTCAAGGAGCGGAAATAAATTGTTATCGGGGAGAATGATGTCTTTTGATGATATAGAAATTTTTGTCTTGCTCTTTCGACAATTTGTACCAACGCGTATGTGAGGTGCGTCGCGTTATCCTTGCTAGTGTAGTTCCGAGGAATGTGTAGAACGAATGTTTGTGTATGTATTAGATCATGCAGAAAGCTGTCCTTCGTTGCCATGCAGAGTCAGACGCTGACTAAAAATATCGAGAAAATAACTTAAAAAAAAAACCAAACTATCACAATTTGCTGTGCGCGGCGCGCGATCTGCCATCAAAATTAAAACATGTTTTACATTTTATTCCATTGTCTTGTTTCAGCATAAACGTTTTGATTGCAGAAAGAAAGATAAATATTCTTGTGTATTCTCTTGCTTTTGGGAATTTTGGGTTTACCATATTTGACACAGGATTTTTCTATATTCATCTGTAAGATTGTTTTATCTAAAATTTTCACTTCGAATCCAGAAACTAGATGAAACTCGTTTTCTCTCAGTGTCAGATATGGTTGATGGGTTTAGGTTTGTGAAGTTGTTGGAGGAGGCGCGGAAACAACGTCAACAATGCGCGAAAAATTGATGCAACACCATCGATTAGGATCATTTAAAAAATGGTGTTGCAACAATTGACATGATTCCCCATTCGTCGACCCTGTGCGAGCGTATCACGTCGTTAGAATGTCTGATATTTATCGCGCCCTACCCAACGGAGAAACATTGACTGTGTTGATTAAAATCGATTGACGAAATCCGAAGACGTGTCGCACGAAACAGGGTCGACATAAAAAGCGCGCGCGTAGTATGTAAGTTTTACCTAGACTTTGGTTCACGTTATGATTTATTTACTTTTTTTTGTACAGCGTTTTTTCATCTCCGCACTGTAGTTGGTTTCAGCTGCTTGTATTGGCGCGAGATTACTTGACTATAATCCACTCATCTACTTTTGTATCACGTATCAGAACTCCAAATCAGATTCAAATATGAGTCTGCAATATCAATATTATCCTTATTATCACTTGACGTATCAGCTAAATGAGAAAGAGGGAGAAAATGTGATGCAAAAGACAGTTGCGTCGGTCAAGCAGTCTGCAGCGGCGCGGCGCTTGCGAACTTCGATAAATCCTGATCTGAATTGAAAAATGGTCGCTCTCAATTGCGTAAAGAACGTTTATCATTGTTGTCCGAATTGATCGATGTCCAAAACGCAGTTCAATTCCCTTTCCCAATGTTGCTTTTTACCTCTAAGAGCTTCCTCCGCGTCAATTCAGAACATGATCACAGGCAACGAGGGAAGTTTTCTGCAACTTTGATCGCCATTCCCAAGAACTCACTAGCGTCTCATTCTTCCACTTCTTCTTATCTCCATCAGCCACATTATATTCTGTAAAGCATAACGAAAGAAAAAAAGCGGGAAATTCTCTCATTTAAAATCCTGCTACATAAATAACTTCTGATCAGAACATAGAATTCAACATGCAAGTCTTGAAGCAAATTAAATTTTCATTTACTCAATCTATATAATAATTGCATGTCAATTAGAGACTCTGAACAGTGGCTGATGAGCGTAACAAAACTGTGTTAACAACGCAACTGTTAAAAGCAAAAAAAAAAAAAACACAGATGAGGTAATGTAGTGGTGAAAAGAGATTAACGCAGCTGTCTTGTTGTTGTGGATGGAATGAACAGCTCTAGGAGGGGGAGAGATTTGGAGCTATGCAAATGGTCGGGTATCCGTGCTGGTTTCTTCGTCAAAGGGTGCTAAAATCTGAATCTGGTTATTCAGTATGAGACACTCTCAGTCTATGTTTATTATGAGAGATTTCGACCCATACCTACCATCAACCTACCGAAGGGTACTCTGAAGGTAAAGTAGCTCCCGCAGCCGGTCTCTATCCCATCCTGTATTATTCCATCGACAAACGCGTCTGCGACCCGATTCAAAGAGCTCTCTCTCTCTCTCTCTCTCTCTTTTCTTTCGGCCATCGACCGATGTGATGAGTTTAAAATCTGTAAACAGTCGCTTTTTGCTCGGGTAACAGCCGCCTAGTTCCTCCGAATATTCCAGTCAGGAAGCCCTGCCTCTCTAGAGACCGAGCCAACTGAAAATCCTGTTTTACTTATATTTAGGCAACGATTATAATGTTTTAATGCTGCCAACCTCTCCGCGCGCGCGACTCATACTCATGCTTGTACTGTGGAGCGTCATTACACAGCGTCGATTATTGTGGCCAGAAATCGGTCGTTTTATGTCAAACTTTAAAGATCCTCTGCGATTTCTAGCCAAATAATGATCGATCTTTACTCGAACAGAGTCTTAGACGTGCTGAATAATCCGTCGGACGCATTCCGCGGAGTATTTATCGCGTTTTTTTTAACAAATTATGACGCTTCAAGCGGCGCGTTGTTTTGCATTATCACTAATATTCTGTAGGATTGTTTTTATAGAAGAGCCATTGGTACCCTACTACTATTTCTAGTTTTATCAACAAACGGTGCGTTAACGAAAACTAGTTTTTCCCTGAACAAGCAGTCGGCACAGAATTTCTTTTTACAGTGATTTGATTATTTGATCGTCCGATATCTTAACATCGGCTAATCGTTCTCCGGTCTTCTTCAGAGAATATCACACGCCAAGTACGCAATTTCTAACGAAACAATATTTCTGTTTTAGGTTGGTCTAGAGAACCGTAGTCTCTCACAACTCTGTTAATCGATTATATTATTATACAGTTTATTCGCTATTCGTCGCACTCGCTCACAATTAACGATCGGATAACGATTTCTACACTCTGCCGATGGAGAATTGAAACTGAAGGAAATGTTTTTTGCCAATCGAATACTCCAAGTTCATCCGTAACGTATAATTTTCCAAAAGCAGAGAGAGAATTCTTACTAATCTACAAACCGAGTGCGACGATGATATTTCCACATTCGTTTAGAGTTGTTGTCGTTGTTGATTCTACAGACAAAGAAACGAAAAGATACAAAAAAAAAATACATACAACTACCTACATAATGTGTTTCTTCATCATTTGGGGAATATTGATTTTTATATCTGAAGCTTCTTAAACTGTTTTGTGCTCGCCAAAACTCAGGTTTTTTTCTATATCAAGCTTCTTAAAGTCTTTTCTCTGTTTATTTGTCGTTTTACCTTTCGAATGTATCCTCGGTATTCATTTTCTTTACTCGATCTTCGAGTCCGGCTGAAATCTGGATCTGATCTTGAAGCCGCAACAAAAGTCCGACGTCCCGAGCTGCAGGGATTTCTAATGTGTAAATACGAACAAAGACGACTTGCGCAGTTGCGGCTTTAGGAGGGTTTCGACTAGGCTGAGACCGTTGGCTCGTTTTTATTATTTTTATTCTTCTTGAAACGATGAGATACAATTGAATTTTGGCGGGTTCGATACGGGGACTGGCTGCGCGGCGGATGAGCGAGAGGTTGAGCAAAATTTGCGCGGCGCATTCAAATAGCATAATCGCGAATTAATCGTTTACTCAAATATCGTCATTTTTCTTTCTCTATTCAATCTAGGCGTGCTACCTGAAGGCCATTGAGACAAGACCAGACTTTGCCGTAGCCTGGAGCAATCTTGGGTGCGTCTTCAACGCCCAGGGCGAGATATGGCTCGCCATACACCATTTTGAAAAGGCCGTTGCTCTGGATCCTAATTTTTTGGACGCTTACATCAACCTTGGAAACGTTCTGAAGGAGGCGAGAATCTTCGACAGGTAAGAAGCTACAAATTTCACGTCACTTTCCTCACGACGACGAATATTTGGGTACAAATCCACATGGTGGTCACTGGTCAGAAAATAGTCAAGGAATTTTATAGCGATGCGAAACAAGACGGAATAAAATAAAAAAATCTTTATAAAACGAAATAGTAGCAATACTTGTATAATTTATGAATGAAAAAGTCATCTCAAAAATCATTCTCTTTCACCATTGATTCAGAGCATTATTTATTACATACTTGAATGACCGCCAAAAATTATAATTTGGTCAGTAAAAGTCAGGGATTTTTTTTTACTCTTTACATACAGTGACCACCATGATTTATTTGACTCGTTGATGCCGGATGATTTTTTGTTTGCGACAATCCATATTGTGATTCCTGAATTTGTGTACGGCGATATTTTTTGCGAATCACGAGGAGATAAACTCAGTGTCTGAAGATACGATGAGATACGTTTTTCGAATTTTAAATAACGCCTCGAGGCACCGAGAATGAATCATGAATTATTGGTGAAGGAAAAGTAGGCAGTCGAGAAAGTCAAATTTCATGTAGGAAGAAAAAGAAAAAGAAAAAAAATCGTGTCAATTTCATATAAGAAGAAAAAGAAAAAGAAAAAGAAAAAGATCGTGAAAATGTAAAAATCGATCACGTAAAAATAACGAATAGACTATGATAAAAAAATTATACATCGTAAACTATAATGTGATATAAAGATTCGACTTCAAGTAATCAAAGAAAAGAATATATCGAAGAAAATCGGGGAAAATATTGAGAGTCTACAAATGCTTGAATCAACTCGGGTTTTATTTAGGCGATAAAGTATCAAGATTTATGCGAATCACGGTTCATTCACGAGCAACTCAATTTTGTTTCATCTCTCAGGGTGTAACAGCTGTTTCTCGGAGATACGTATCAGTCAACGACGCGATTTCTTCCATATCTTCGTTTCTTTTTATCAAATAAAACCATCAACTGATGCCTTGAAATGTGTATATTATCCGGTATATTTTCTCATCTTCTCCAATACGCGAAACGTGAATGGAACGGTAGAAGAATATTAATACTGTATGAACATTTCTTAGAAAGTTTGATGAAAGTTTGAAATCAAGAAAAAGGGGAAAAAAATCATTCTTCAATATCAAGACGTGTGGACATAGATAAAGTATTTGGCAGGGCAATAAAGAGACTTGTTCAGTTTTCGTCACGTCAATATCGCCACCCGATCGACGACAATGAGTCTGGCATCGCGTCTGATCGAGAATTGGAGCTGGCAACGTAAAAGAAACTTTAATAAAAGAGATAAGATAACGATTAATATGATAATTAGAATGTAGAACAGGTCTAGAAAATATTTGTTATCAGTCTATATAATTATAAAAATAATTGAAGAAAGAAAACGAATTTTTAAGCATACAAGGTATTTGATTATTGATAGAATGAGTATAACGTGAATAAATGGAGAGAAGAAAATAAATTCTTTTTATATGAATATAATGAAGACAGAGTTATAGGAAATGTTGGAAGACATTGAGGAATATTGGGAATTATTGATTGAAATTTTGAAGCAAATTTCGGGGAAATATTTGCAGATATTATAGAGGATGCAACGTCTTAACTGTCAGGAAAGTCTGAAGACTCGGAAAATAATAATCGTCAGGGAATTCGGTCGAATATCCTGGGATTTTTCAATTTTCCACCTACATCAAATTTGAAAATTTGAAAATTTCTATTGAATTAAGGCTACTTCAAGCTTAAATTACTCGATTCAAAATTTGTTTTCTAGTTTGATTCTCGGAGCGTCATGCGAACGCGTCTTCGTTGAAAAATTTCAGCAAAAAATAGCCCACTTTGAAATAAAAATGGCGAATTTCCGAAATTTAACAATCCTCTGATGATCGTTAATCGGAAACGCAATCATTAACTAACATTTGGTCATTGAGTCTATGTGGAATAAAATCGCCAAGAAAAGGTAAAAATTTTATTTTGTAACGATAAATTTTGTCGTTCAAGTTATGAAGAATTTGCATTGAAAAATTGTGTTGCTTGAGTAAATTGGGTTCAAAAATTCCTGGAAAAATATCAAGAAATTCGATATTCCATTAAGATTGAACACCTTCTTGGAAAATATTGAGAAAAATTTCGGAAGATATGGGTAGAAATTGTGATACATTCGACCGAGGGACGAAATTCTACATCCTGTAATGAAAATGTAATGCATTGAATCTAGACGAATGAAAAAAAAATAATGTATAAACCGACGTAGGTACTAAATTTGAAACAAAAATCAATGATCTAGCTAGATCAATGAGCAAAAAACTGGCTTGCAAAGTTCTGCGGTCTAAATGCTCAATGGATGATGCGAAATTCCCCCAAAACCACAACCACTGAATTCCGGACGAATAGACACGATTACAGTTGTGCAGATGAACACGGTTCAAACAATCTAAGCACAAAGCCATTATACTCCGTCCACTCGAGTATCCAGTAATCTTGACATCGTAGACAGGCGGTAAATACACTTGAACTTTCCCCGCATCTCCTCGAGGTAATACAAGTCCATTTGTCGATAGATTTCCTTCCTTCCCTTCGACTCGTTCGGTGTTCCACCTATCCTCCATTCAGTTTCACGTTTATTGCCAAATCACTCGACTTTGACCGATATCAGACCAGATAGACACGTAACATTGCGGTCGGAAGGAACGGTAATTGAACCCCTTCCTCACCCAGGTGAGTCGCTAGATTGGCTCTTCAAAATTATTCACTCGAACTTGGTACGTGAAATTTGTTTGTCAAAAAACCTCAAAGTCGTCGAACCATTTTTTCTTCTCGTTAGCATTGAAAACGCTCCTATTTTCGGGGTACTAGTGAGGTATGGGGGATCGAATGTTAAAATGGAACAAAAATGCGGAAACAATGCGGATGAAAAAAGTTTGCAATAGACGAAAGATGTGTCAGATTGTGACCGATTATCGTGTGACAGATACAAATATGTTTTTATATCACTCCGTGCGTGAAGTGCGACTTTACGCACGCGAGCGTGCGTATAATCGGACTTCACCCACGTTTGTGATATAAAATTTGGTTCGATACATGTGCAAAAGTCGTTTTTCCACTCGTGAGATTGTCACCCTCGCTTTGCTCGGGCGACAAACCTCCCACTCGTGCGAAAACAAACCTTTTGCACTAGTATCGTAATATACTATTTTTTCATTGAAGGGGATGAAAAAAAACAGGTTTTCATTTAAAACAGCATTTTTCCAAATTCGAAACCAATATTATTGATCATTTATTGGAGTCTAAAAAATTCTATCGAAATATATGCGGAAAATAGAAAGAAATGGAGACTTTATCTGGAATTATTTGAATAGTGGACGAATGAAAGATATTCTTGGGGAATTTTGGATCCAGATTTTATGATTGATATATCATGATCATTTTTTCAATTTCAAATTCTTAAGAACACGATTCAGTCAGTTTGTTTTTCTGTGTCTTTTCATCACTGTGGTAGATATGGGATTTCGATGTCAATATTGAGTCTTTTTCATATCTTCAACCCTTTTTCTTCTTCTTATCGTTAGATACTTTTTATCAGAAAAGTTTCCTCTGCGATGTTAAAAAGCGAAAATGGAATAAGCGCAGTATTCTCGGAGTGCCTTTCAGCTTCTCATATCTTCTTCTTTTTTTCTCTTCTCTTTAGCGAACTAACTTTTACTTTGACATCTTAGTCATGCTTGCGTCACGTAGTTTTTTTTTTCTCCACATTTAGCTCTTTTTGTGCTTTTACAGCGTTGAGCTTGAAAGCTCCCGTCTCACTTCCTGTCGCCTCATTTTAACCGTAAAGCAGCCAACCTTTTAACAGTTAATCCTGAAAGCGCGGCAATGGTCAGAGAATTCAAGTAACTGCAGCAACTACGTTGAATTGAATTATTTTTATTACTGTTACTGTTTAACAATTCTCGGGGCAAAGTAGAGGAATTTTATCGCGATA
Organism: Euura lappo; assembly: GCA_018257835.1. NCBI lineage: Eukaryota > Metazoa > Arthropoda > Insecta > Hymenoptera > Tenthredinidae > Euura > Euura lappo. Next base: position 304 of record JAEUYN010001014.1, on the reverse strand, counting down.
CGATACAGAAATATTGATGAATGGAAATAGTAGCAAAACTTGTGTACATCATAATTAAAAAAGTATTCTCAAAAATCATTTTCTTTCTCCATTGATTCAGAACATTATTCATTACGTACTTGAATAACCACTAATTCAATTTTTAATTCAACCATTATCTTTTTCTTTTAAAAATTACTGAAAGTTGATTTCCGGTCGCAATAAATTGAGTTATGAAAACTCGTTTGGTTTATGGGATCGGCGTTATTGCTGAAAATGAAAAGTTATTGGTAAATTGCGACCAGGGAATAAGGAATGGCGAGGA